>PVJO010003269.1:0-126397 GCA_004026905.1 Hystrix cristata | reverse complement strand
TTTTCAAAAGGAGAACAAATGATGCTTACTTCACAGGGAGATGGAGGATGTCAGGCCAGAACCCAGCACAACAGTGGGTGTCGGTACTAAGGCCTTAGCCCGGAAGGAGAATTCTTCCACCCAACTCTTACGGGTTGTCTAGCACATTTGCTCCATCCAGCCATAATCTGATTGTCCCTCCAATCCTTGTTTGCCATTTGTGTAAGTTCATTGTTTTCCAAAGGTGTTGAAATTCCTTAAAGAGTCCCTGAGAGACCAGGAACTTCCTCATGTTCCTCCTTTGACAAATCAAAGTGGTAATTTCAACAAGTACCATAGATGTCATTACAGGCTAGATGAAAACCCATGCAACTATCCCAGAGCATTGCAAGGTGTAACACAAGTTACTGTGATGGCATAAATGTCATGTGGCGCAGTACAAACACATGTGCATTCTACCCCAGTCCTAATGCAGAGAAGTCTTTCCATGGCCTTCAAGAAATGGCAAGGACATGACACTTATTGGACGACTTGAGAAAAAGGAAAGTAGGCATTTGTTTTTGGTAAGTACTTTCACCTTTAAGTTGAATCAGCTTGTTTGCTTTTATTTTCTTCTCGATAGTCATGTCTGAGTGCACGGTGCACCGCTGGTGGTGGTGGAGGTTAGGGACATCTCAGAAGGCTAAGGAGGGGTGTCCTCACTTGTCCTCACCAGCCACCAGGTCTCTGGGGGCACTGGGGACCTGGCTGAGGAGTGAATGGTTAAACAACAAGAAATTTAGATCAGTGAATCATGTGTCTGGTTGTGGTCCTTCTCCTTCCCCCATAAACTGCCTAACCTTGAGGCAGTTCCTTGCCCAAACTGATTTTCCTCTGGTTTTTTTTTTTCTCTTACACTGATATTCTAAATAAAAGCCAGTGAGTTCTTGGCTTCAGGGTTACTCCTAGGAGTCTCCCTAAACACTGGGTGCTCTTGGTTGAGATAGCTGCTCTAGTGTTCAGACTAAGTCTCGTCTCTGAGTAATCTTTTCATCCTCTGTGCTGCCACAGTCACATTCTGTGACAGAGGTAGGGTGCTGGGATGGAGTGGCTCCTTCTGGTCCTTAGCCCAGCTTTCTAGTCATTCTTCTCAGCATCACTGGGAGCATGGCAAATCCATGGTCAAGGACCAGCTTCCTGGAGTAGCACCAAGGAGGGAGTGGCTTTGGGTGGCTGGCATGGGGGCAAAGGAACACTGGACTTTCTGGAAGACTCTAGCTGGTCAGGAAGAGAAAAGAGCGACAGACTTGTTTCCTGCTGCCCCTGTTAAGTAGGGTTGTACTATTGAAACTAAACTCCAGCTAAGATTTGAAAGAAGTCTGTGGCATGCCTGCAGAAAGGGAAAACACCAAGGTAAGTGAGAGCCCATCCCTGGGGACACTGGGGAGGGGCTTGTCCTCAGACACGTGGTTGGACACGATGACTTAGGAAACTATGGAGAGCACACGGAAGGGTCTTACTGATCAACTCAACACAACTGGTTTTCCCCTCATAGTCCAGTGCTCAGTACCCATGTTTGCCTTCTCTTCACCTGCACTGCAAGATAAAATTTTGTGTTGTTTTGAAATAGATCCTTCTGCATACTGTCTTCATACCTCAGTGGAAGCTCCGTACCTCTAAATAGCTCCATTTGGATCAAATCCCGAACTAGGACATGGCCACTGGGGCCAGAATGTCATAGTTCTCATAGTCATTTAGAGAAAACAAAGGGACATGTGTGGAAATTTTACTTTGAAATTGCATGAAATTCATGGCAATGAAAGCACATGAAGAATTTTGTGAGAAAGACAACTAGAGCCACCGGAATCTGTAAAGATGTTATGGGTGGGGAGGATTTGTGCTGGATATTCTGTTTCCTTGAGGAAGGACAAGTGCTTGGCCCAGTTACACACAATTCGATATTTCTCTGTGTATTCGGAGATCATGACTTCAGTGTAATTCTAGAACAGCAGTCAACAGCACATGTGTGTAGACGTGTTTACATATGTGCATGTGTGTGTATTGCTCACATGTGCAGGAGAGCACACCTGTGTGCATGCATGTGTACCGGTGTCACACAAACATGTAGGAGAGCACGCCTGTGTGCACATGTGTGCTTGTGTATACACATATGTGCAGGCAAGTGTGCCATGTACAAGCACTCAGCACTGTGCTCAGCACTCTGTGACTGCCTCCCCCTGGTTGCTGCCTGCTGACCTTGCAGGAGCTGCTGCCCATCACCCCACCCCACTGTTTCTAGACATCACTTTTGATTGTGTTAGGGTGTGTATGTGTGTGTATGTGTGTGTGAACAAGGATACTCTACAACTGAGCTATATCCCTATCGCCATTTTTTTTGAGACAGGGTCTCACTAAGTTGCCCAGGCTGGGCTTTAATGTGCTATGCTCCTGCCTTAGCCTCCCTAAGTGCTGGGATTACGGATGTGCACCCCTGTGGTCAACTCGTGCTATGATTAAGTATCTTCCCAAGTAACACCAGGGAAGTCATTGGGCCCCAAGGAAGTAAGGTCTGTTTGGCATTTTACACCTACTGCCTCATTTGTTCTTTGTAATAGTGCCACGAAATAGGCATTCTGTCAGTTAGGAACTGAGCCCAGCTACCTGTAATAGGAAAGCAAGGTAACGGTAGCTTCAACAGTCAGGCTGCTTTTCTCCTGTGACGTGGAGTTCCGAGGCAGTGTTCTGCAGCTGGTCATGGGCCCCGAGGTCTTATCTGATTTGGAATCTAGATTGGTGCACATTCTGGTGAATGATGCTACCTCTGTTTTCCAAGTGAGGAAACGGGCTCCAGGACGCTGAGTTGCTTTGTCTCATGCCACACAGTAGATGAGCAGTGGGTCTAGAATTCTGAGCCAGGCTCCATGCCATCTGTCTGACTCAGCCCCTGATCCTGCTTGTCTGTGAGTAGACGCATGGATACCCGTGATAAGAAGGACCACCGTGGCACCCGGTATGTGTGGGGCTCTGTAGGATTTGCATGCTGGAGTTTCCTACCTTGCCTTCTTAGGCTCACTGTTTCACTGGAGAAGCTGCCCTGTCTCACTGCCCTCAGACTCATCTGGAGGAGCCCAAGGAGTCCCCGAGGATTACCCCATCATTGCCCAGAGAAAGGCAGCTCCCCATCCAGGAGTCCTGGGAAGCAGGGTTCATCCAGGCATCCATGGCGCCCCTGGCAACCTCTGCATGCAATGTATCTGCACATTTGGGATTCTTACCCTCAAGGTTGAAACCAGCCCTCCATTCAGAAACAACACCCCACTGAGGTTCCTGCCTGCCCTGGGCATTTGGGCCAGTGCCTCTCGGTCTGACCAATGCCCACTCTGCTGTGCTGGCCAAGCAAAAGGCCTGGAGTATTTCCAGTGATGGGAAGGGTCAGAGAACAGCTGGGATACTTCAGAAACACGGGGAACCATGTCTTACCAAAAACTTATTTAAAGAAGGAAAAACCAAAAGAAAAATCCTACATAATACATTCGCCAAACATTGGGTATGGATCTGTACACAGACCCTGGATGTTGCCTGTGACCCTACTTACAAAGCTACCTACAAAGCTACCTACAGTTGCCACCTTACTTGCTCACCTCACCTGCCCCTCACCTGTCCCCCACCTACCCCCACCTGCCCCTCACCTGCCTCCCTTTACCTGCCTGCCTTCCCCACCTGCTGCCTCACCTGCCCCCTCACCTGCTCACCTCTCCTTCCCATCTTACCTGCCCATTTGACAATGGAGTTATAAAAATCAGTTTTGATTAAACACATTTTTCTATACGGCAGAAAATAGGGAGCAGTGTTCATTTAAAAAAAAAAAAACTTGTGAAAAAACAAAAAACTTGTCAGGCCTAAAGTTATATTCCTTTAAGGTAAAATTCTGTAGGATCAAGTGACTGAGGATATGAATTAAGGAGAAAAGGGAACACTGGAAAGCTTTTGTGGGCTTCAAGTATTACTGTATCTGGAATCCATTGCATCTATTTCCAAGTGATACAACCATTTTGTTTCAAAGCGTACACTTTGGGCTAGAGTACTTGTCCAGCATGGTCGAGGCCCTGGGTTTGATCCCCAGTACGAAGAAAAGAAAGTACATTTTCAACATAGGTTACCAACAACATTCTCTGCAATTACTTTCATATATAATAATAAAACATTTTAAACGTGAGCTTCAAGCACATAAGTGGGGGCCATAATTTGAAAAGTCCTCAGTGTGTGTGTAAGCACAGTCTCGTGTCTCACGGCTCTCAGATCAGGAAGCACACTGCCCGGAGGCCCCACCGCTGGGCCGGGTCCAGGGATGGCTGCCATTGCTCTCTGGCTTGCGCCGGTGAGTGGGGCCTCCACTGGTGCCAGGCGTCACCAGACCACCAGACGTGATGAGAGCATTTTAGCTCTGGGAGGCTGACGCAGGAGCATCACAAGTTCAACTCCAGTGTGGGCAGCTTAGCAAGCCCCTGTCCTAAAGAGAAAGTACAAAAAAAGGGTGGGGATGTAGCTCAGTGTAAAAGGCCTGGGTGGAAACCTAGTACCACAAAAATAAATAAACGAATAAATAAACCAAGACAAAAGCTTTAGAACTAGATAGAGTTTGTGGTTGTGCAACATACTAAATACCACTGACATGCGCACTTTAAAATGATGTTCATGAGCAGCAGCAACAACAAAAAGCATCAAAACCTCCAAATTAATGGCTTATGGTCACAAGAGACTTAAACATTAGTTTTTTATTAAGGTGACCTGCTCCTCGTACAATGAGCTTCATCCTCGCATCGACACTCAAGTATCCGAACGTCTTCAGAGGGCTGTATTAAAAATGACATGGTCATACGTCATCAAAGTTTACTTGTGACATTCATCAGTTGACAGTTTGATTTGGGCCTCCAATTTAGATGGCAGGATGGAGACAAACTTTCTTTTGGAAGATTTGTTTTTAGGCCTTGAGTTCTGACACAGCTCGGCAAACGTCCCTTGTCCCACCTGTCAATCCCTTCCAGGCCCTGGTGCACCATGCTGTGGGTGAGGGACCTGATCGCAGGGACTGTGCCAAACCCAAATGTCCCCTCTCCTGGCTCCCCCTTTGCCCTCAGGGTCCCAGCAGCACCCGGCAATGTGGCAGACAGACGGCTCTGGCAACTCTTCCCACACCAAGCAGGAGAGACCGGGGCCCGCCGGGAGTCTCACGAGGTGCGGTGCTCTGGCCCACTTCAGGGCTGGGGTGGGCACTCCCAGGAAGGTGCCCGCTCAGCAGGCTGCTTTCATGGCCCCTCCCTGGGGACAGGGCCTGAGCCCCCTCAACAGCCCCAGGAAGCGCTCAGGTCGCCACCGCCACCCTCCGCTCCCTCAGCTGCCCGTCCACAGCCGACTTCATGTGCTTGTTCTCTGCTCGCCTCTGTCAGGAAACAGGATGGGGGTTCAGCTGTGGAGGGTCCGCAGAGCCCACTGAGGGCTCCTCCGGCAGGCTCCCCTGCCCGGCCTGCTGTGCGGGTTTAACGCGCACAGACCCGGTGCTCTTTCTCACAGCCAAGCTGCCTCCTTCCCTCCCCTAAAGAGGGTGATTGTATTTGTTGTTGAGGCTTCACCACTGACCCGTCCAGTTATTTAAACACAGGATGACCAAAAATTACATATATTTTCCATTAGTTTTTGTAAGATAATATAATGGGAAATATAAAAATGACAAATTTATCAAATTTATTCGATATCAGAATCAACCAGGTGAAAGGACACCTGCCAGAGCCGCTCGGGACAGTCAGTATGTAAACAAATGCGTGGCCCGAGTGACACTCGGGTGAACTGTTGAGTGGTTAATTTACACCCGCCAGTTGGCTGCTTCTAACTGACTTAAGAACACATTGGATTTTTCTAGTCTTGGGCCACTGCTGCCCCTCCCGTGTTCCATGTTAGCAAATTGACCTCAGACACAATGCCAACCCCTGAGGTCCCTCTCTCTCTCTCTCCCCCAACCCCCTGCTTTCTACTTGCCCAGTCAGGTCCCAACACTGCCCTCAACACTGTGGCCTGGATGACCAGAAAACTGCACTTAGGATCCTGGCACCCTCAGGGGCCTTCCAACAGGAGACTGTCCTGGAATCTGTCCGTGCAAGAGGCAGGAGGCCCAGGCAGCTTCTCCCTGCACAATCCGGAACTGAGGGCAGACAGAACAAGCCGAGCCACCGAGAGCAGGAGGAGGTGGAGAGGAGACAGGACCGGAAGACGACTGCAGCTCAGCCGCACACAAGGGCAGGAGGTCTCAGAAGTGCTCCTGTCTCCCCGAGGTGACTGTCCTCCTTCCTTCCCCCGATCCCTGACAATATAAATTCCTCCAGGAGAACACCGCAGGCCACCTTGTACTTCGCAGCCTAAATGAACCCAGCAGGCCAGGTGAGGGGCTCAGAGGCTAGCCAAGGAGAACAGTTATGTCTGAGGGCTCCGTTTCTCTGGATCCAGGAACTCGGGGTGCTCATTTTTACATATGCTGGGATGCTGCCCTCCATGCAACCCCAGCTGATGGCCCTGGAAGCAGTCTCCTTGATCAGCCACACAAACTGGCCTGACACAATACACTCAGCACTGGGGAGACGTCAGATGCCACCAGAAAGAGGTCAGAGAGGTATGACTTAAAATACAAGCTCATCCTTCTCCTCGCCCTCTCCTGGGGCGTGGGGACCTCAGGTGAGATGTGGCTGACCAGCACTGACTGATAGACAGTTCTGTCCCGGGATCCTCCTGCTCACTGACTCCTCACTGATCACAGTCAGAGAGCGTTTGAATTTTTTTTTTTTTTTTTTTTTTTGGTGCTGGGGATTGAACTCAGGGCCTTATGCTTGCAAGGCAATCACTCTAACCACTGAGCTAAATCCCCAGCCCTCAGAGAGCGTTTGAAAACACCGGCCCGAACCCTCTGGAACTGGAAGACAAAGACCCACACAGTTCACCACCGCTATGAAGTGCGCCCTTCACAGCAAAGAGCCTGCGAACTGGGTGCACTGTGGGCCCTGCAGTCTGCATCAGCTCCCTATTGGGTTGGAGATTTGGTTCCCTTTCATGAAACAGGAAATCAGGTCTAAAGATGCTCTTAAAACAAGAATGGGCTCCCTCGGGATAAGCAGAGCTGGGGCGGTGTTCTGCCATTGGGGTGGTATGTGCGTCGACCTCACAGCCAGGCCCTGGAATCAGAGGTGGGTGGGTTGTGTCATATTAATAGTCCCTGAAAGAATCTCTGCCATCTGCCCTGCAGCTCTGGGCTGTGCTAGTTTACAGGTTTTTGTTCTCAAAGGAAAATGCGATGACCATCCCAATGAGCTGGAAGCTGAAGTGGCACCTGGTCATTTGGTCTTTGTGCCACTAGGCTGATGAGGGAAGTGGTCACTGTGTGAACCGGGGTGACTGACCCCAGGGACCAGGAGCCTGGATTGATCCTTCAAGGAGGGGCAGATAAACTCTCAGGGGCTTCCTGCTCCAGGAGAAAGGATCGAGCAATCACTAAAGGTAAAATCACTGAAGTTCCGGACTTCAGAAAGGGAGGCTGGGTCACCTCACAGTGTACAGGATCCATCCTGACCAGGTGACAGATAAGGTGAACAGAAGGAAGGTAGAAAAAGGAAATTTTTAAAGCACTGAAAGAATGTTATCAGCCTAGAATCCCCCGCACCAAATCTTCCAAAACCAAAGTCCAAACAAAGATTTTAGACACACAACCGTTGAAGGAAGTCATTACTGGCAGACCTACACTATAAAATTTGCTTGCATCCCTCAGTCTTTTCCGTACTTACATTATCGTATACAAATACAAGGACCAGGAATTTTATCATTTGGTCCTTGTTTAACAAGCATGCAATAATTTTGTCACTTTTCCAAATCTTGCTTTTCTCATCCTACAATACCTAGTGGACACCCCTCCATGTCAAAGTTTCCATGGATATGAATACTCCATGATTTATGTATTCTATAAAGTTTTAAACTCATCAAAAGGGGCATGCCATTAAGGTTTACTATAGTTTATGGATAAATTACAAAAAAATACAGCAGCCTTGAATTTTCTTCCTTGTTTGTTATGTATGTTCTTGTGCATGTGAACTGTTTCCTTCTCCTCCTTCCCCTACCACTTTAGATGAGCACTGTTTCTCGTGGCTAACTCATGGTCTAGCTGATAGACTACAGACACTCAGAGTGGGACTTTACGCCACACAGAGATGGATGTGGGTACTCGGGCCTGTCGTCTCCTCTTGTGACGAGAGTGACATCCTGGCCCAGAAGCCTCCTTGCTGTCACTGTATCTGTGTTCAGATGTGCGCAAAGTGGTGAGTGACAGTAACTGTGCACCTATACCTCTGCCTCAGTTCATGAGTCTGCTCCCCGTCATGGGGCCCAAACTGCATCTAAGTCCGTTGTTTTCTCTATCTCAGTTCTGGATCTGGGAAGTCCCAGGTCAAAGTATCTACCTGTAGCGAGGGCCTTGGAGCTATGCATCACATGGAGGAAGGAAGGCCTAAGGATGGGGGAGAAAGGAGGGCCCAGCTCAACCCACAGGCACCCATCATCCCCTGGCAAGGGTAGTGCCTTGGGGCTTCACCTCTTATCACCCTCACAGTGGTAAGTAAATTCCAGCCCAAGTCTCAGAGGGGCTGTGGTGGACTTATTATTGTGGTTAGCTTGAGCCAGAACGCCCAGCTGGACTGAGATGATGTGGTTCTGGGCATAGAGGATCCACCTGAGGATTGTTGCTGATGCAACATAAAGCAGAATGGGAGCAGAAGACAGCGATGGGCTGTTTCCCAGGAGAAGCTCTGCTGTGGCTGGTTCTCCTGAAGGATGATTAGGCTGTTCTTGTCAAAGATGGAGCTCGGAGCCTTGCTGCTGTCGAGGATGACTGTTGTTGCCCCCGGGGAGCTCTGGTCTTCATCTAGGCTGTGAGCATCATATCCTGGTCCTAGTAAAGATTTCGTCAGCCATCATCTGCAGACATGGACGTACACGGGACAGTGCTGTGGGCTCCTAGCCCTTGATTGGATCTTTTAGGTCTCCAGTGCCTAGATGGACATTCGGCACTCTTCCTGCATTTGGCTTATGGGTGAATGTTGTAATTTATAAATGTCCTGTATTAAATCTGCTCCTTTACAAACTATTGACTCTGGAAAGGTAACTAATACAGGGGCAAATGCTCAAATTGTATTTTCTAGACATTGTTTCTTTCTTTCTATTTATTTATGCAGTGCTGGGCCTTTGAACCCAAGGCCCTTACACTGAGCTACATCCCTAGTCCTTTTTTTTTTTTATCTTTTATTTTGAGACAGGATTAATCTGATTCACCTACTTGCCCAGAGTGGGCTCAAACTTGTGATTCTTCTGCCTTGGCCTCCCAGAGTTCCGGAATTCCAGGTGTGGGCCACCTTCATTGTGGGCTTCTTACTAAGTTCCCAAGTGAGAGGCATGAGAAGGAGTCTGGAAGGCAGGGGAAGACAGGACTCCCTCTGCTTTCCTGTGTTGACCCTGGATCTGTCCGGGACTGCCTGCCCTTCACCCATGTGCTGAGCCCTGCTCTGAGCTTTGCCTGGTAGCCTAAGCTCTTCCTCCTAGCCCTTTGAGCCTTCCGGCACCTGTGTAACCAGTTCTTTAAATTCCCTCTCTTTGAGTTGCTACCATGGTTCCTATTTCCTGTCCATCACATATTCCATCTTATTTAGCTAAAAGAATCACCAGAAAGTCTGGGAGTCCAAGTAACATGAACCTACCTAAGAAGAAAATCTCATAGCACATCTTCAGTCCAATAACTAAAAGTTAATTAGCACAATATTTCAGTCCATAGAAACAGGGAAAAAAGAATGTACAACAGCCCACAAATTGCTTGCCCAGTGCTGATGTGGAGGGATTGTATCATTGAGTGTATCCATCAGTTTTCCCATCCCTGAGACACAATGCCCAACACCCACAACTGAAAGGAGGAGAGGTTAATTTAGCTCATGGTTTCAGTAGATTCAGTCCATGGTCTGCTGGCTCCAAGACAGGAATTTTATAGTGGAGGAAAGTGCTTTGTTCACAGTGGCAGGGAAGCAGAAGAGGAGAAAAGCACCAGAGAGGAACGGGGAAGAGAGCAGATATAATGCCCAAGGTCATGCCTCCATGAGCCTCCACCCAGATACACCAGGAATGTGCTTCACTAACCTGCTAAGTGTTTCTTAATCCAATAAAGTTGAACTAGGATTAATGGTCACTCTGAACATTTATTGACATCGGTGATCCCTGGTAGTAACGGGAATAAGAGCAGAAGCCCCATCGCCCTCCCTTGCCTGCAAGGGCATTAGCGTGGGTGAGGCTGATGCTCTCCAAAGTGGAGGGCTGATGGTGTCCTAGTGGTAGAGTGCTCCAACTCGAGGCCTGGAGATAATCCTCCCACAATAGTCTGTGGAGAAGAGGAATGAAAGACTGAAAATTCCTCTGCCCCAGCACTCATGATCCCTTCGTTTGCCTTAATTTAAAATTTTTCTACTTGGCAGTTTCCAACCACTGACATACTCAACTGGTATTACTGCAACCTGAAATATGAGCTCTGTGAAGGGAGGGCTTTGTCTGTTCCACTCACCAGTGAGTTCTCTGTGCCTAGAAGAGTGGATGACATGGATCAGCCCTGAATAAAAATTTGTAAAATGAACAAATGAAGTTATGAAACATGCCAGCAAAGAGGCCTTGTATAGTACTAATGCTGTGTCTGTGAAGTCTGAATAATTGACCATTGTAGGAAAGATTGAACAAACTTTGGTGGAATATTGAGAGGCTCATAAGAATAATCCTCTGACTGGGCATGGTGGTGCACTCATGTAATCCCAGCACTTGGAGGCTGAGGCAGGAGGATCACCACAAGTTTGAGGTCAGCCTGGTCTACAAACTGAGTTCAAGATCAGCCTGAATTACATAGCAAGACTGTTTCAAAACAAACAAACAGGTTGGGGATTTAATTCAAGTGGTAGAGTGCTTGCCTAGCAAGCACAAGGCCTTGAGTTCGCTCCCCAGCACCCCTCCTAAACAAACAAACCAACAAACAAACACACCAAACCAAAACAAAAGAATAATCCTCTAGAAGTGGGCTCACTCACACTAAGTTTTTCATAATGTAGCATTAATTTTTTAAAAGACCAAAATGAGTAATCCCAACTCTCTGGGAGGCTGAGGCAGGAAGATCACAAGTGCAAGCCAAACTTGAGCAACTTAGTGACTTAGACCTTGTCTTGAAACAAAAAATAAAAATGAAAAAAGAGCTGGAGACATAGTTTAGTATAAAGGCCCTGGGCTCCAGAGTGCTGAAAAAAAAAAAAAAAACAACACCAAAGCTAAGTCAGAAGTTTGCTGTCCAGCATTCATTCTTCTTTTCTAGAAATAGCACCTGAGTGTTGCTAACACCACCCATCTCTGTCTCACGTTTCATCTGCATGGTGTTGACGGCTGCCTTCAACACCAGAAGTGACGCCCTCACATGTCCCATCTAACTGCCTGCAGGGTGTGTGATCCTGATTACAGTAAATGAAATATTCACACTTTCCTGAAACATTTGTGAAAGAGGAATTTTCTTTTATCTGAAGGAACCAGTTAGTGTAACCCTCTCCTATACCCTGAGTGGTTTGGCACGATGATGTGGCCTTGGCCACCATGCTTGGTAGCCAACAGGCAGAGACAGAGGACCAGGCCATCAGTCAGCAAGGCCAGGCCTGAGGCGGGGCTGGGGCTATAGTGCAGGGGTGGAGGGGAGAGAGCAGATGAAGCCACTGATCCACGGTGTCAAGCCCGAGGGCGGGACCTGCCTTGGGAGTTCACACAACAAAGTGGGTGTATTTTGCTACTGCTTGGTTTCCACTGATTTGGGTCTTTTGCCATTTGAGATCAAAGAAATCTCATCTAATACAAAACACGTTACCTCACTTTTTAAAAATGCATTTAAAAATACACAGTGAAAATTCTTGAAGAGTCATTTTCTTAGTTATTTTTTTCATTGCTGAGACAAAATACCTGACACCCAAAATTAAAGGAGGAAAGGTGTATTTAGCTCACAGTTTGTGGAGGTTTTAGTCCATAGTTTGCTGGCTCCAAGGCAGGGTGGCATGGCACAGGGACATCACAGAGGAGAAACAGCTCATGGCAGGCAGAAGGCAGCAAAGCAGCAAGGTAACAAGCAGCAATTGACAGCAGCAGCCTTCTTCCTATTCCTTATATCCTATCCAGGCTACACTCCCTTAGGGCATAGCGCTCACACCTAGGGAGGGCCTTCCCATGATCTACTCCCAGAACTGTGCCAAACCAATCAGTAGACTGATTTTGTAATCACACACCCTTGATCCCAGCATCACACACTAGATTCAGCCACCTCTGAAAAGCCTCACCCATGACCACGTGAGGGACGTCTAGATACAAGCTGTAACAGTCATCTAAAACACTGTCTTCACCTATTAGTCCACTCCTGGCCTCCTTCCAACAGGCCTTGACTTTAGCCCTCTAGAGGCAGCTCTGGCTCGGCGGGGCAGTGAGAGTCAAACAGGAGAGCAGCAGCAGGTGAAGGTGGTTTCCAGATGGACCGGGAGGGACGGTGGTGAACGGAGGCCAGGCTGCAACGGGGCGTGAGAACCGGAGATGGACGTTTATGAAAATCTACACAATTATCTTTTGTTAGTAGAATGGATTTTTTTCTTGTTACTTATTTCCAGAAAAAGAAAACTTGTATTTTCGGAGTGATAGTTCTGGGTCTCTGATATACATATGAGATATATATGCAGATATCTGTCATAATATCAATGCATCAAAAGCTGAAATATGTAAAAGGAAATACACTGGCCATGACTTTAGCCTCAACAAGAGTTCCTAACTCTGATTGCTTAGGATGCAAATGCTTAGAAGTTATGCTTTGATATAGACTATGGGGGCTTTATTGGATAGACTAAAACAGACAGAACCCAGGTTCTGTTTCCAGGTTTTATGTTCTATTTAACTTGAGATTTTATGCCTAGTGTTATTATTGTGGACATCTGGACACATCAGAAAGAAACTACCTCTCTTAGGCCAGCGAGGACTCCTCTGAGTCGGAGTAGGGGCCTGTGAGGCAGGGTGTTTTCCTCGGGTTGTCCCACACTGTCCTTGGTACACTCCAGCCCTGGCCTGTGTGGGCTGCACCAGGAGCCCTGAGAGATACCGAGGGAGGCAGGACCAGGGCCCGGCGCCGTCAGAACAATGACAGCAACATGGGTGTGCAGAAGTCAGTAAGCTGAGCAGTCTGGCCCAGGAGCCTTTGGAGAAGCCAGACCAGGCTGAGCATCTGTCAGGCCAACAAAAAGCAAAGGGAGAAGAACAAAGCAGGAGGGATTACTTTCCCTCAAGTTCTTCTGCTTAGCAGGTGACATTCAAGCCACTTGGTGTTCCTTCCTTTGGATACTAAATTCCAAGAAGGAAGGGGTGCTGCTGCTGGAAAATCCCTAAGCAGCAGCCCAGCACAAAGGAAGGAGGGAGAACAGAAAGAAACACAGATGGAAAATACAGGCAAATCCACGTTGTTATGGTGTTGAAACTTCCCAAGTGCTCATCGCTGGACTGGGAAGTGGGATTTCCACACGGCCGCTTGGCTGACACTGAGAGCCACCAATCTCCAGGAACAGACAGGGCCAGCAGCTGGGGGAGCTGGGAGAGGGGTGGAGCCATGGGGCTCTGTCAGGCGGGGAGCACAGTGCCTGCAGCCCCAGCTGTCTGTTCAGGCTTCGCCAGCCCCTGGGGTGGGTTCTGCCCCTGTACACAGGAGGCACGATGCGTCTGAGGGGACAGTGTGGCAGCCACACATCCGGCTTACTCAGCAGACATAAGTCTGTGTCACAAGTCAACCACTAGCACAGGTCTCCACAGAGGTGATGGTCTATATTAATACACTTACCTGCAAAACTAGGATCACCAGGTGACACAGATTAGGTCTCTGATTTTTTGAGTCAAGTCCCCGTGAATTAGGTTTAGACATACCCACCATGGTGACTTTAAAATATTCTTTGACGGTCCACCCTTTAGAAGGTAAAGCCTGGACTCCTCTCCCCTGCACGTGGCTGCACTCAGCAAGTAGCTTCTTACACGTAGAAGATGAAGATGTGGAGATGCGTCTCTCCCAAAAGGAAATCATGAACGCGTTGCGGTAACCCCCTCCCCGCTTCCTGGATCCCTCATTCGGGGAAAGCCACGGCAGGTTGTGAGGACGCTTGAGCAGGTAAGGAACTGAGGTCCCACCCAGCAGCCGGCACCCACTGCCCACGCATGAGATCCAGCCAGTGCAGAGGCAGATCTTCAACCGAGGACGAGGGTCCAGATGGGGACTTGAGCCCCACTTGGCAGCTTGATTACAATGCTGTGAGACCTCGAGCCAGAACCACCCTGCAAAGACACGCTGGGAGAATGTGTCTGAAAAGAGCCATTTACCATTTCACACCGCTAAATCGGGAGGTAATTCATCACGAGTCAACAGATAACTAAGACGTCCACCTTCAGCAGCCCTTGGCCTGTTGTGAGGCATAATGATTCCTACAGTTGAATGCCATCTTCCTTTAAGTACGGCAGGAGATTCACAGGCATTTGGTCTGCTGGAAACTGCTGTCCCCAAGCTCGTGTCCCTCCCTGGGTGCCCGGCTGGACACGCTCTTCAGGCCCCTTACGGCTGGCTGGCTAAGAAGTGTGGACACAAGTGGTTGTCCTAACCATCAAGGTGACCATGTTAGGAGACAGACCTTTCATGGGGTGCAGTTAATGAGGTCATTGGGGTGGGGTCCCGATCCTACAGGAAGGTGGCCTTGCAAGGGGCAGGAGATCTCTACACACACACACACACACACACACACACACACACACACACACCCCAAGGAGAGGCTAAGTGAGAGCCTAACAAGAAGGTGGCTATCAGCAGCTCACAGACAGCCCTCACCAGAACCTTAGCGGGTTGACACCCTGACCTCAGACTTCTAGGCTCCAGAACTGGGAGAGAATAAATTCCTGCCCTGTGTGCAAACCCAGTCTGTGGTATTTGCTGTGGCAGCCCCAGCAGCCCCAAACATGTCCTCCATGCTCTCTTTTCTCCTAACTGCCAGCTAGATAGTGAGACCCAGGACAACTCTGAAAACAGCCTCCGCCTGCCTGGGAACCTGGGTACCAAGGTGGGGCTGAGCCTGCCGCTCCACTGTCGAGCCCGCTATCAGGATGGAAATGTCCCTGTGCGGTACCACAGAGGCCCAGGACCTGTGCGATATGGCACAGGTGCCACCATAACAGGTACCTGTGTGCTTTGTGGTGGCTGCACAGGGGTTTCTTCATGCACAGGCTGACATCAGGGACACCTAGGGCCATCGTGTGTCCCAGCCAGCTTTGGTTTCGGCTCTTGTAGCTGGA
Organism: Hystrix cristata; assembly: GCA_004026905.1. Lineage (NCBI taxonomy): Eukaryota > Metazoa > Chordata > Mammalia > Rodentia > Hystricidae > Hystrix > Hystrix cristata. The sequence continues at coordinate 110,998 of PVJO010003269.1, read as the reverse complement.
CTCCAGAAACAATGCCACCCACTGGCCCAGCAAGGCCAGTTTCTTGCCCAGGATCACGATCGGCACCACTGCAGCCCTGGCTGTGACCGGTGTCTGGGGGACTCAGCAATGTCATCCTTGCTCTCAGGGTGAGACTCTCCACCCTCCGTGACCCTCTTCAGGGAAGGGAGAAGGCCAAGGCAGGCTTCTTGGACAGTGCTGGGTGAGAGCTATCTAGTTCTGAACAGTACCAATCTCTTCCCTTCTGAATCCTTCTGAATCCGTGAGCAAAGTCCCAGATATTTCCAAGGAATGCGTTCCTCCCCACCTCTCAGGGACAGTTAGAGAAGAGTAGGTAGCATGGGGTAATGACCACGACCACGTGCTTACTCGTGGCATGATGCAGAGGATGCTACTCCCTGTGGGACCTTTGCTATGTGCCCATAGCTTCTATGAACCTTGGCTCGCCCCTTTAAATGAAGGCCAAGACCCTGACTGTATCAATCAGTGAAACAGTTATTTTTAGAAAATCAGCTTACCCCTATAAATATGGACGAGTCAAAGACACCAAGCTGAGAGCTCATCTCCCGAGGTTCTCCCTGCCATACAGTTTGCTCTTTGGCATCCCCACTTCGACAATGTTATCATTAAACCTCTGGTTCGTGTTACTTTCATTTTCTGAGTTCCTTATTCTGCACCGGAGGGTTCTTCGGTTTGGAGTCAGCCTGGCTTCACCTCTTGCGTTCCTGGCGGGTGAAGGGACAAGGAAAGTGGAAGGTCTCTTCACTAGAGGGCCCTCTTCCTCCCAGACCCCTGCCTGACCCAACAATCCCAGGAAAGGCAGGCATTTGTCTGCATGGGTAACGGGAGTCGCCGCAGTGTACTCTGCATCCTCCAGGCTGGGAATCCAGGGGCTACTTGACTTGTCTTTCTTCCCTACCCTTTCCAGGGAAAGGTGTTAGAACTGCCGCAAAGGGCCGCGGTGCACACTGCATCAGATATGCACAGAGCATGGAGATAGCACCTGACAGAACCCCTGAGCTGCAACTATGATGCCTCCTGATCATGAAGTGGTGACTACTGTGTGCCGAGGAACAAAGGGGCCCGGCTCTGGGCAAGCCCTCCTCCTCCTCACATTTCCTGGAGCCTGCCGTCCTCATTGTAACTTGGTCCCCCAGTCTGGTCGCCCCAGGCTTCTTTTAGCCCCCAACATGGCTGGTGTTTCTGCTGGTCAACCCTGACCTCTGGCCTGTGACAGGATGGCTCCCACACGGTAACCTGGGGAGCAGAGGGAGGTGGGGAGGACGCGAGTTCGGGGCTTTGGCAACTCAGCTTTCCTTGGAGGCTGGATTCACAGCCGCTTCTTCCACACCCTCCCAATCATCTCGTTCTGCCCCTTGGCCACTGAGTGCCCCTCCACCGCCTGCACACCTTCCATGGCTTTCAGTCAGAGCCCAGCCTCCCCTCTCTGACCTTCTCTCCACCCACCCATCCCTTTTATGCCGTCTGAGCCCAGCCCCTCCTCCAAATAGTCTCCTCCAAGGAGACCAGAGCAAGGACATGAGCAACCTTGGCAGGAGCTCCTGCTGACCGTCGTGTGACTGGCCAAAGCCAATCTCTACTCCCAGCACAGGCCCTTGTCAGCTTAAGTCAGTCCACATATGCCATCTTCCTGGCTAGAGTCACTAATCCCTGGATAGTCCTCTAACCTAAACTAGAATTGATGGTGCTAGAGCCTTGTGACAGTTACTTGTGATAGTTAATTGTGCTATTGATTTGAATACAAAACACCTGGCAGAGCATGCAGCACATTTCTGAGTGTGTTTGGATGACCAGCTTTCTACAGAGGGAAGCCCCACCCTGGGTATAGGTGGCAGGTTGGCTGGAAGACAGGATGTGGCCTGTCAGAGATCCTGACCGGAGGCTGGGAACAGGATGTGCCTGTGTGAGCTGCTTCAGAACGGATGGCAGGACGCATGGGCAGAGCAACCTCTGCGGACCACACCTGCAAAGATACGAAAGACAGCAACACTTGACTTTGCTGGCGCCGCAACCTCGCTGCTCCGTCGCTCTGTTTCTGCAGTGGCCCGTCCTGCTTGTAGGATGCATCTCTTCCTTTACTTGACTTTCCTTCGCCCTTTCCTTTTCTTCCATTACTTTGACTCTTCTTCCGCAACTTTAAATAAAAGTTGTGCTTATCTGTCCCTCGGTTGTCCTGGTTGGTTATTTGAGTGGGACAGAAAGAGCCTGACTCTTCAGACACGGTGCTGTCCAGAACAGCATCAACCCACAGGCTTGCAGCCTGCGTGGCACGACAAGGGAAAGAAGGAAGTCTTGCTTTGACTTCTTCGCGGGAGCTCCAGGCTTTGGCGTCGCCTTTGACTGTCCATCTCCAGGCTCTTTGGCTTTCCAGAGCAGACACTTGGCTTCCTAATATGGACTCACATGGGACTCCACAGCAAGCTTCAGGCCTTCAGCTTTTGACTGGACACCCCACTTTCCGGCACCCTTTTGATTCCTCCACACCTGGCCTTGTAGGTGGTCAAGCCTCCCTGGTGACCCTAGCTGATATACTACTCAAAAGGCAAACAACATACAAAACGAGAAAAAAGGAAAAGTATTTAAGTGGCTGGAGCAAGCCTTGTTTGAAGCTCCTTTATTGTTTCAGGCCTTTGTTTTTAATTACCTATAACCTGAAAAGGCCTATGGATAGACATGGTGAAAAATGATGTTGAGGCAGGAAAGCAGGTAAAGATCCAGGAGATCACAGTTTGCTCTAGAATAAATACAGGCAAACCATAGGAGATAATCTGGAAAAGTAGATTTTTATCCTCATTGCAATAATTCTATAAATGTAACAACCACTTACAATATGGCAGGTAAGTTTTAGATGTTATTAACTCACTCTGTGTTGTAGGACAGTGACATTGTCCTTGTTTCCTCAGAGGTGGGTTTAGTGATTTCTCGCAAGCTGATAGAGAAAGTGACAGAGTCGGGATCTACAACCTGAGCTTGCCTCAGAGTTGGAACCCTAACCTGCTCACCTTTGAAGTTTTCAGATAGCCACAAGAGACTAAGAGGTTCATCCTGTTGCAGGCTTTGCCCCTCCTTGCAGGCCCTTAGCAGCTCAGCACCACTGGCGTTCTCAGGCTTCCTGCCTGCCAAATAACTGCGGTCCTGGGCCTGGGGCATCGGCTCACACAGAAGCCCTGGCACGGACGCAAGGCTGGGGAGTGGAGAGGGGTGGCCCACAGCTGTCATGTGTGACTAGCCTGGCAGGGAACCCCATGAAGTAACATTGTACGTAGGCACATCCATGGCATACCACTGACAGCAGGCAGCATAGGACCTCAGGTGGAAGGAGGCCACCTGGGGCAGGAGTGTGGGGCCTCAGGAGGATTGCGGCCACTATGATGAAGAATATAGGATACCAGGTAGATGGAGGCCTCCCCCGGACAAAGAGTGTGGGACCCTAGTGGACAGAGGCCACCCAGGGCAGACAGTGTGGGACCCGTTGGGCAGAGTCATCTACAGGTACAGAATGTGGACTCCAGAGAATGGAGGGTGCCCAAGGTAGAGAGTGTCCACAGGTAGATAGAGGCATCCCAGGATGGAGATCATGGGACCTCTGGTGGACAGAGGCCCCTCAGCGTGGTAACAGTGGGTCCCCAGTGCACTGAAGATACCCAAGGTGGATAGTGTGGGAACCCAGGTGGATGGAGGCTTCCCAGGATGCAGGATGGGTCGAAAAGCTTAGGGAGAGTGAGCAGGGAGAAAAGACCAACCATGACTGAGCCCTGAGAAATTCTCACAGCTAGAAGTTGGACAAAGAGGGCGAAAGTGCACAGGGGACCAAAGAGCATGGAATGGAGGGGACTCCAGAGGCTGCAACATCGCCAGAGCAGAGAGAAGGACATCTCCTTTGCTTCGACCAGATCATGTCAATGGAGCAGGGAAGAGGAGTCAGAAAGGGAGGTGGGGCCAGCATTGACAGACAATGCCTGAGGACGTGACTAAAAAGAACATCGGCACAAATGGGCAGAAGCCGGAGGAACTCGGGGCACCTGCTTCTCTGGCATTGGGTAGCAAGACACGAAAGACAGGCAAAAATAACCAATGGGTCACGGGAGAGGATTGCACACAGCAGGAAAGATGACTGGTAGAGAGAAGTCCTGGACAACAGGAGAAGGAACAGGATAAAAACTGAAGGCAAGGAATTGATCTTTGTTGGCAGTAAAGACATTTTAAAGTTGAACCCGCATGGAATAAAGAACAAAAGATACAGACCAGACAATAAATGTGGAGGTGGGAACATAAAAGAGGTCGATTAGGATGCCATATTTTCTCTAGTAAAGTATGAGTAAGGCCCTCAGGACAGCACTCAACCAAAGACGAGGCTGGGAAGAGATGCAGGCCACCTTCCACGGGGACTCACATGCTACGCCACAGAGTGTCCCACCCAGGTATCGGGGGCTTTTACAGACCACTGAGCATGCAGGGAAAAAGCCAACAAGTCGGTGTAAAAATGACTGTCAGCATCATTAGTCATGGAATACAAATTAAAACCACAATGTATACCTAGCAAAATGGCTTCAATAAAAACTGGCAGCGCCACATGGTGGTGAGGCCGTGGGGCAACCGGAACTGAGAACAGTGACAGAAATGTTCAGTATTACGTGATAAAGACTTAAAAATTCCCAGCAAATAAATGGGAAATATTAAGAACTGAGTGGCAAATGCAGTAGTTGGATCTTGAATGCCCCCTGAAACACCCATGTCTGCTTTCAGTTACTGTGACAAACTGTTTAAATGAACAATGTATAAGGAGAGAAAGTGTATTTGGGCTTAGTTTTGGAGGCTGCAGCCCACAGTTGGTCGGCCCATTGATTTTGGGCCTGTTAGCAAGGCAGCCCGTCACAACGGGAGTATGTGGCGGAAGGAACTGTGTGTAAGACAGACAGAGGAAGGGGGCCAGGGTTCTATCTCCCCCAAGAGAGCTCACTCCACTAGCTTCACATTTGTAAAAGTACACAAAACTGTACCTAAAAGAGTTTATTTATATCTAAATGAATAGAAATAAAAAGTAATGAAAACTGTGTGGGGAAGTGGCAGGTGAGGTTTGCTTAAGGAGGACCGTGCCCCTCACCTTGGGGGACTGAGGTCCTTGGGGATTAGGAGGAGATGGCACAGATTCTGCAGTCTCTTCCACCGCTCCAGCCCACACACGCAGGATCCAGACGAGACAAGTTCAAGAGCATCCTAGGTTCAATCCTAGGTTTTAACAAGTCCTAGAAGGAGGTGCAGGTGGAGAGACTGGCTGCCAGCTGCCATGTGTGAGGAGTCCAACAGACCTCTGAGAAGAGGCATCGCAGCAGGTGTACTGGAAGGCGGGGACGAAAGGACGGGATGTGGTTCCTCCCAAGAAGGCGGGCCTGCTTCCTAAGTGTCTCCAGCCACCAGCCAACAAGTGAGAACTTGCACATGGTGTGTGAGACTGAAAAGGCCTTGTTCTCGGGAAAACCGATTTTACAAGAAATTGAGGATACGGACCCAGGACTAGGAGTTTTTAATTTTACCTCAAATACAAAGATATCGAAGCACCAAACAAAAACAGGAATTCTGTAATAAACTACTTGATGACAAATTAAGTGATCGCAGCTGGAGATGGGTAAGAAATATTTCAGAGATACAGAATATGGGATGAAGTCAGGTGCCCAAATTAACATGCCACCAAATTTTGTCTGTGGTTGATCCTGCAGGCCCCCCCCCCCCAGCCCTCAGTCTTCGACAGAATTCACTGTAAATGGTCGGTCTCCTTGGACAGCGGACTCAGGGAGCCTAGAGAGGCAGCTGTAGTGGCCCTCAGCGACCTTTCCAAGCGCCTCCAGAGACGGTGCGTTCCTGTGGGCAAACCCGTCCTCCACACGGGGGCGCTCTGGGGTCAGTCCTCCGCACAGCGCCGCAGGGACCCTGCGGAGGCAGGCAGTGGGAGGCCTTTGCGGTCCAGTATGAGGCACCAGTGAGCCCAGAGTCCCCGGCAGCACCAGCATGCGTGGTGAACTTTGGGCAGAGACTTTTGGGCAACTGGAATGGAGAAGAGCCAAGAAGTGAAACGCGGGAAAAGAGACCACACTTTGCAACTTGGCCACAGGTCCCGCTGCTGCCAAAAATAGACTAGGTGGCAGTTTCCCCGGCTTCCTTGGCTTTACAGGCTGAGGACTATTTATTTTATTGAACTTTTTTCTTACAAAGTAGCACATATTTCTGGGCATGGTGGTAGAGTCTGTAATCCCAGCTACTTGGTAGGCTGAGGCAGGAGGATCACAAATTTAGTCAATCTGGAATCTTAGCAAGATCATCTCTTGGAATAAAGGCACTGGGCACATAGCTCAGAACTCCTGGTTCGGTCTTCCACACTGCCCAAACACACACACAAAGGAGTATTAGTACGTATTAGCAAAAAGAAGACAAAATACCTATAAGCCCAGCATCGACATTAACACTTTGAATATTCTGATGTATTTTTCTAGCCCATTTTCTGTGTGCTTGTGTTTGCTTGTACATGTTTTAAATATAGAGTCTGCCAAAAAAATGTATAGGCACTTCAGCAGTTTGCCATACTAATAAATGTCTGGAAGCTAATGGCCACCAATTTGAGCACCTCTTGTAATTGTAGAGGCCAAAGGTAACTTGCATTAATCTCATGTCTCAATAAATTTGGTATTAAAATATTTATACAAGTTTTTCTTTTCCTGATATATACTTTTTTTTGTCAGACTCTGTATTTTACAGAAATCAATCATACCAAACATTGTTTTTAACCCAATTTTTATTTTTTATTTTTTGTTGGCTAAGTTCCACTGGAGGGCAGGGAGGACTATGTAGCAACCACCTCTCTGCTTAACACAATTTTTAGAGGGAAATAGTGATGCTAAGGCACCATGTCAGAAAAATAGCCCCTTGCATAACTAATATTAGATGTGCACATCTAAGTTACTGATGCTTGAATAACTGTGTGGTCATGTTCAGATATCCTGAAATGGTTCTGAATCTAAATCATATTCTGTATTTTTATAAAGTATATCATTAAATGTGACCTAGCATTTGTAACTTTGAAGCATTCTCACATAAACTGCTTCACAAATCAGAACTCAGTCCTTGAGTGGTGAATTAAGTTGGGAGGTCTGACAATATAGTTGTCCTGCCACGCTGGGTTATTTATCAAAATCCGCACATAGGAATTTACTGAGAAGAGCAGAGCCCAAACCTCAGGGCTGTTTGGAGCAAAGTGACCCCAAGGGACCCTGGGGATGCCCAGCAGCAGGTGGTTGGCTCAGAAGAAGGCCAACAGGGCACCTGGCCAGGTAGAAGCAGCAGCGAGTCCGACCAGCAGCAAGTCACTGGTCAGCGGCAATGCACCCAGCCCAGGCTTCCCTGGCAGCTGCTGCTTCCTGAGCTCAGAAAAGAAATGCTCCACATGGGGATCAGCTCCCGCTGGGTGGAGGAGGTCCCGCCTAAGTGGTTCCACAGACTTTTATCACCAAGAAGGCTCCTTGACCCACTCCTGCTGCATGTTTAGATGTTTTCTCTGCAAATCTGCATTTAGTAACGAGACATTCTTTAAGAATCAAAGCCATTTGTAACAGCCAATATTTTAGTCACTAAAAACACATGGAGTTGATTTAACTAATTGTTATCATTTATTTATTTCAATTATTAAGCAACACTGGCAGCCATGGAGCTAACACAGGCAGGAAGTGGCGAGGCCCTTGTCTTCAAGGGAATCACCATGAGTAGACCTGGAGTCGGAAGCCAGGACACCCGGAGGAGCTGTAGAGAGGGTAGAGATGCTTCCTAGAGAGCAACCTGCAGCTGACACTCGAGGGTGGAGATGGGTTCCCGCCTTCCGGGGAGGGTGGGCTGTGGCCCCTTCAGAAGGCAGAAGCAGTCGCTGGAGTTTAATAGGAATTACCGGTCCACCAAGGCCCCACTCCATGTTCCACACCTGAGGGCGCTCCTCCCTGCCACCTCTGAGGGAGTGCCACCATTATCCACATTTCACAGGCAGGAAACTGAGGCTCGGGATGTCCCACACTGGGCTCATGGTCACTCAGCAGGAAGAGATTCCAGAGCCTGCAGCCGTTGGCTCTTTGAATGTTTGGGGGTGACTGTAGGAGACTGGGCTTGCCAGAGGGTGAGGTCAGAGGGCGAGGTGAGGGGAAGGGATCAGCTTCGGCACTATGACCTGGGCTTGGCTGTATTCAGCATCCCTGGGGAGATGGCACTGGGGCCATGCAGCATGGGCAGATGACAGAGCCACCACGGCCTTCGCCACAGAGCCCAGGAACTTGAGTAAAGAGTCCACCTGAGGGCAGTGGCCAGACAGCCAATCACAAGAACAAAGGAAACAAGCGTCTCTTTCCGCAAATATCACCCCTGGGTGCCCTGCTCCAACCCAGCATCTTGTAAATATGCAGGGCTCCTCTTGGCTCCCAAGCCCACCCAGCTGCTCCCTCCAAGCTACAGCTGTCTTAGTCTTGCTGACCCTGATCTGCTGGCTTATGTCATCATGACCGCATGTTCTGTGCAGACAGGAGGGTGGCTGTGGCTGGGCCCAGCCGTTGGCCATGCTCGCTGGCAGCAGCTTATCGTACAGTGTGTCACGGAGGGAAGGGAGACCGCAAGGCTTGTTCTTTCCTACATGCTTCTGACTCCCCTGCTGAAGGCACTTTAGATTCTGCCTAGAACTCGATCACTCGGGCAGTCTGTGGCCCACAGTCTGCAGAAGGTGACACAGGACATCCTCGGTGTGGCTGCCAAGCTCCCTCGCCCCTGCCAGCACACTGTCCCCGGAAGTGACAAGATAGCTTTCATTTTAGGAAAACGAGAGAACAGCATTTTCCATATCAGAATAATAATCTGAGTTCAGTTACTCCTCAAGGGGGCACACACGTAAATAGGTTTACACAAACAGGCTTACAAAGGCTTTCTCTAGCCTTGCTGGGCTGAGCTGTGGCGGCTATTTTGGGGCCGGTGTCTGGAGGACCCTCTTTCTCCCACACACCACTCCCCTGCGTCACGCGCCGAGACAAGCTGTGGCCCGTGCAGCCGCACTCTGACTCAGGGTGACATTTCCCAAGTCCTCTCCTTTTAAGGCCACCAGGGATCCGAGCCACAGGCAGCTGGAGCGTGCGAGAGTCACCGCTACGAATAGCCTGACTCTGAAGTTGCTAAAAGGGAAGCTGGACCACCTGAGCCTCCAGAGATCCTGAGTCACAGCAACCCGTGCTGCCGCGGTGCCGGGCAGGGCCATCTGCAGAGCGGGGACACGGGCGCTTGGCGGGCCCTCAGCTGTGGGTTAAATGTGGCTCGCAGCTGTCACTCCCAGAAATAGTCTCCACACAGCAAGAGCAAAGAGAACGGCAGAGGTGACGGCGAGACCGCGGCAGTGCACTGCGCTGTCCCCCTTGCAGTAACGTAGGTGCAGCAGGCTGCTCACCGGCAACCAGCACAGAAACAGTCTTAGGTGTCAGCTAAACCATCAGAGCAGCAAGAAAACACCAGTTAACGGATCAGAGCCTGGGAATTGTGTCACTTGAGAAAGCAAGTGATATTTATACTACTGATGGAGCGGGTAACATGATAGAGTAGAAACACGCACTGCCTTGAACGAGGAGCTGGGAAGTTGTGAGGGCCTTCCTGGCACACAGCGTGTGTGTGTGTGTGTGTGTGTGTGTGTGTGTGTGTGTGTGTGTGTATGTGTGTGTGTATGAGCTTCTTATTCTGCAGCTGCCCCCATGAAGGCCAGGTGACCACACCTCCAGGCACATGGGGTGGACCTCACCAGAGGAAGGGTCAAAGTCCTCAAAGTCCTGCCCAGGTCAAGTCTGACTGGATGATTTAGAGATTCTGTGGCCTTGTTTAGAAACTGAAGCTTGGGGCTGGGGATTTAGCTCAGTGATTAGAGTGCTTACCTTGCAAGCACAAGGCCCTGAGTTCGATCCCCAGCACCACAAAAAAAAAAAAAAAAAAAAAAAAAAAAAAAGAAACTGAAGCTTATCTCACATGAGCATAAACTCAAAAATCAATGATACTGTTTTAGCAGAAACAGGTCTAAGTTATTCATCTGAGCAACCCGACTTATGGGAACTTAAACTGCTGTGCTGAAAACTGAACAGAATGTAATCTAGTCTTTAAATCTACCAACTAACGGGAGAAGGCAGGGGACAGAAATGACAGGAATTCCACTGGTGATCACAGATCATGGGGACTCCGTAAGACAAGCCACTTGACTTTTTGGGAAGAAAATTTTAAGCGGGGGTGGGCAAGAGAAGAGAGAGACAGAGATAGATTTGGCTCTAGATTTGAGCACACTGGAGAGTAACAGATATGTATGAGACCAGGAAATCTGAACACAAACTAATTATTTGATGTTGAGGAATTATAGTTACCTTGAAGTTATGGTTATGATACTGTGATTTTATCATAAAATATGGTCATTATCTTTTAGAAGCACTAGAATATTTACAGAGGAAGTTACAGGCATTCTGAGATTTGCTTCGAAATAGTCTGGGAGGGAGGCAGTGGGATGAGGGAATGACACAAGATTAGCAGTGAATGGTTACTGACGCTGGACGAGGGTACATGCAGGATCATTATTCTGGTCTCTCTCCATTTATGTATTTGACACATGATAAAATACACAGAGAGATGAATGACTAAAGCATTACAGGGACTCAAGGGGAAGTGTCATAGTAATAAACCAAGTACACCGTTCCCTAAAATGAGACTGTACTCTCTGGCGTCCTCTGTTTTAGGGCAGACGCGTGGCCCTCGCCCACACCAAACAAGAGCCAAGCGCCCAGCTCCAGTCGGTCGCGAACCACAGGCTACTGAAGACCTTGGGCAGGTTTTCTCCACTTGGAAACTCAGAGTTGCTCTTCTCCCAGATTTATGAGTGACGTGGGGCAAAGCAAATCTGTGAATGTGCTGAGAGAAAGCAGATCTGCCCCAAACGCGCACTAACCCTGGGACAAGGCCTGAGCAAAGAGTCCTCCCTTCCCTGGCGACAGACCCTCTTCAGGCTGTGGGACTGGTGAGCAGACATGTTGGCCTCCCATATACGGTGTGGACACTTGGCCTTTCTGCTGCCAGTAATCCATATAAAGCCACAGTTATGTTAATCCACATGCTTTTTTTTTTTCTGTATTACTATATCTGTTTCACATCCCTGTAATCATTGTGTACAATTTCATATTCTATTGGTTTTCATTAATGTTCTGTTATGGTAGTGTAAAGATTGCAGACCTCCACTTCTTTTTTTTTTTTTTTTTTTTTTTTTTTTAGGCAGGGTCTTACTCTGTAGCCCAGGATGGCCTCAAACTCATGGCAATCCTCCTTCCTCAGCCTCTTGAGTGCTGGGATTACAGGTGTGTAACACTTTGTCTGGCCAGAGCCTCCACCTTTTGTTCATGCTATTCCAGGTAGTGAACATTTTGTGGGTCGTTCGGCTGCCATTTCCCTCCGTCGGCTCCTTCGGGAATGTGGACAGAAACACTGCTCTGGGATGAGGTTCTTCCACTTCCAGGTGTGCTTGCCTCGCGTGTCCACCAGCAGCGCTCCTCCAGGGAATCAGCTAGAAGCTTAGGGCATCCACAAAATGCTTTCAGGGTTAGGGTTCAGTTTCATGCTCAGGCACACACAAGGTCACCAGGTTGCCAGCTTAGCAAGGACGGGAGCATCCTCTCGCCACTGCCTGCGGGGAGCTCCTTCCCAGAACCGCCTTATTCCCTGTGGGCCACCCTGCCTGCTCCGGGTGCCCAGCACGCTGGCCCTCATCTCGGTCTAAAACACACTCTCCTTTACTGATTGTCTCAATTCCTGTTTCAATCATCACAAAAGGAGGGATGCCTCTCTTTTGCTGCTGCCACACCCACACCCTGCACTGAGCCAGGGATGGACCATGCTGGCCCCAGCCAGTGGTCGCTCAGGTCCCCGCGCAGCGCCCCGCAGCCACTCACTGCACAGACACAGCCGTCCCACCCTGCACTTGCGACTCTCCCCACAGCCCTCTGATGCTTCTGGGCTGTGTGTCCGCTACCCATCTCCGGAGCTCAGGCGGCCTTAGCTCTATGGCCGGCCATGGGTCTAGGGTTAGGATGACAACATCTGAACGAAATATCCCAACCCCACCCTGAATGAACAACAGAAACAAACAAATTCGGATTTCCCGGAAAAAGGCTATTTTGGTCCTAGCGCCAGCTCGACTCTTCTCTTCAGCGCCCCAGAAGGGGCTGCGCCTGTGGCGTGACAGCCAGTCTCCTGGCCCTGTCCTCCTCCTCTTTCACTGCTTCCTGTGGTCTGAACCCGACCGGGGAAGGCGGAGTTGCTGAGTTGCTGCCAACAGCTTTCAGGACAAGTGCTCTGCGAAGGGCTTCTTCACAAAAGCAAGTGCAACTTCCCGGGACGCTTTAGGACCTTTGCGGCTTGTGCGCCTCCGAGTCCTCAGGGCCTTGCCGGGCTCTCCTGAGCCCAGGAAGTTTCAGAGCCTGCTCCGCCAGCGAGGGGCAGGGCGGCCGCGCAGGGGCACGGGGAAGCTGGCCTGCACCGGCGTTTGTAGGTGCGCGGTCTCCGCACTCTAAACCAAGAGGGAACAGCGAAACTGTCCACGACAGAGCAGCAGCCTGCACTTTCCCGGGCCTTGGGGGGTCCTCCAAAATCAGTTCTATTATGCAAATAAAAACTGCCAATATGAGAGTTGAGAATGTAGAAGGAGACAGGCTCCAGACACAGCTTTTAAAATAGCTAAAAATGTATACATTTAAGAAGAACAATGAAAATAAAAATTGAAGAAGTAAATTACAAGTGTTGGTATTCACAGACAGCCTTGAGTTCAAGTATTTGTTTCAACCTTCAGTTCAGAAAGTGGTGTCATTATACCTGCATTTTACTTTCGTCTCTGATTATGGCAGATCTGCCTTGGACTTGATTTCTCTTCTGGGCAAAAGAGGAAAAAGCAACAGTCCTTGTGAGGTATGGGGACTGCGTCGAACCTGCGCAGACACATGCGGGCGGCACAGGCTGATTCCTGGTCAAGCACCCCAAGTTAAATATGAGGAAAACAAGTGTCAACTTTTCTAGAAGTTGAACACCACATACAACGTCTGCCTAGGACCCAGGGCTTGCATGAGCAGATTTTGCTTCATGATTTTGTGGATATTTTCTACTATTACCACCCATACAAAATGCTCACGCGAGAATCTCAGCGCCATTTATAGACTTGGGTCCTTAGACCACCTCAGCATTGAGGCTCATTTGAAAGGAACATACTGAAGTACAAGAAATAAAAAGGATTTGATAGCACAAAGCAAAGGTGACACAGGAAGAGAGGGAGGGAGGGAGGGAGGGAGGGAGGGAAGGAATATGAAACAAATGCTAAGTCTTAATCTGTTCGGCTCTAGTCAGCTGCTTGGACAAAGCATTTTAATGTACCCTCCCACCAGGCACTGTGGCACATATCTGTAATCCCAGCACTTTAGGAGGCTGAGGCGGGAGGATCACAAGTTCAAATTCAGCCTGGAAATTTAGCAAGACTCTGTTTCAAAAAATAAAAAAAGGGTTGTAATCCCAGCATTCAGGAGGCGGAGGAAGGAGGATTATCATGAGTTCGAAGCCAGCTTGGTCTACACAGTGAGTTAGTTCAAGGACAGCCTGAACCGCATTAAGACCCTGTCTCAAAAAACCAAAAACCAAATGAACAAATAAAGGGGTCTGGGGATGTAGCTCAGTATGAAGACCCTGAGCGCAATACCCAGTACTGGGGAAAAAAAGTCCTCTGGACATTAGGTTCCCTGTTTAAAAAAAATCTGTGGCTCCAAGAAATCCTGTGTCTGACTTTCACCTCCCCAAGCCACAGTCAATTTCTGTCTCCCCTCCTTCGCCTCTCCGTTTCCAGCCCTGCACACCCAGGTCACCGTCGGCAGAGTTATTGCCTGTTTCACTGGGCTTATCCTCTGTCCTTCGCATTTTGCTATCGGGACGGGCTGAGATGCAGCCCTCACGATGGTCTCTTCGCCAGGTTATGAGCAGGATTGGCACGGGCCCCTCACAGGAACTGAGCGCCGACGGCCGACGGTGCGCCAGTGAAGTGGGCTTGCTGGACAGGTCTACACTGCCACCTGGCGGCCACCGAGAGAGTGACATGGATCCAGGGGCTCACAGGGTCAAGGTGGGCCCACATTCAGATGGTCTCGGCCCTCTGGACGACAGTCCGCATCCCACACTGGATCTGAATAGCTTCCTATCACAGAAAACATTTTTAAACACGATTCACAAGCCCTAAGGAACCCTCAGGCACGGAGCGCAGCACGGCCCCGCCTGGCCGTGAATGCTGAGGCTGCCTCCCAAAGCACACAGAACCGCTGCAGACCCTGCCTGCTTGGAGTGGAAACAGGCCCCGGGGTGAGACAACACCGTCCTCTCCTTTGCGCTGGCGAGCAAAACTCAGGATGGCTGCTGGTGTGTGGACTCTGCTTCCCGGCCTGTCCCAGCAGTCCGGCTTCTTTGCAGACACAGCTGTCCAGTGCATGCCCAGCCTGCTGCGGAACCACCGGGCGGTGGAGTCTAACCTGCAGACTCACGTTTCTCTCGCACCATCGGCGGGATATTTCATATAAACTACTGTAAGTACTGAGTTCATGGGGGCTCTGAGGAAATTGATGAAATCTCACAAGTTGGGGAAATCCCAGTAGAGAAAATACAATTTTATCTGGCCTTTAGCGGGTATAGTATCTATAGATCCAGTGCTATCAGATGAAGCCAGAAAAGATTAGAACACTCGAGGACAAAAGAAAAAGACGGGTAACCCACTTAGTGAAACAGCCCGTCCAGCCAGGGCCTTGGGCAGGAGGTAGGCTGCCGTGCAGAGGGCCCTAGAGTCCAGGAGGCATGCCCTGGACTCTGTGGTCTCCCTGTTAGGGGCTGAGATGCAGATGGTGGACAGAAAAGAGCCTCTTGCTTTGCGCTCAGAATGTGCCGGGCAGAATGTGATGGGTGGCCACAGCTCCCATTGCCCTCCACCTGCTGGTGTGCCAGGCGGTGTAACCACAGCGAGACTGGAGGTCCCCCAGCCTACCAGGCCTCCATCAGCTCCACAGCTCCTGGCCAGGAGCCTGTTTATCCATGCAACTGGTGCCTGAGCGCTGAGGAGGGAGGAAGAGCGCTGCTCAACTGTCCAATCTTCCCATCCTTTCTCCACTCCACAACACGGACATCCCTGCTACACACAACGGAGCTCCGCTTCACATCTCTGAGCCCACATATCACCTCACTGACCCTACACTCCAGATAACTGACCACTCGCTACACACCACTGACCTCACACCCCACGGCGCTGACTGCCCCCCACAGTGCTGGCCTGCCCCCCGCGGCACTGACCAACACCCCATGGCGCTGACCACCCCCACAGTGCTGGCCTGCCCCCCGCGGCACTGACCAACACCCCATGGTGCCGACCGCCCCCCAGAGCACTGACCCACGTGCTCCGCACCAGTACACATTCTGCACCATCGATGCACTGACCCTACACTCCGCAACATAGACCCCACACTTTGTAATGCTGACCTTACACCTCACACCACTGAACCCACAACCCACACGTGGACCTCACACTGCACCACTCACCCCTCACTCTGCAGCAGTGACTCAACGCCTGACGCCACTGAACCCACACTCCACACCACAGTTTACAGACTTGGGATTCCTTGAGTGAAGGGGTGGTTGGGTCCCCTGGAGGAAAGACCCTGATGCATGACCCAAAATTTATACAATCTCTCTCCCATCCTTTCCCAAAGGGACCCAAGGCCTTCTACCAGGGGGTATTAGGTACTTTCTAGAGTCAATGGTTTGCAAGAAGGCAGATTTAATACACGACATGTACAAGTTGCAACATTCACACACACAAGCCAGGTGCACGAAGAGGGCACAATGTCTATCCATGAACTGGAGACCTGAAAGATCCAATCAAAGGCTGGGAGAGCCATGACACTGTACATCCTCCAGGTCTGCACTAAAAGGCTCAAGAAATATATATGGGAACCAGGAAATGATGCTCATAGCAGGGACGAAGACCAGAGCTCCCCTGAACAGCAGCCACCCCCAATGACAGCAAGGCCCTGAGCTCCTTCTGCAACAAGAACAGCTGAGTTAGTGCAACAGAGCTTCTCCTGGAAAACAGCTGGCCACTACCTTCTGCTCTTGTTCTTTATGTTGTGTTGGCAGTAATCTTCAGGTGGTTCTTCTATGCCCAGAATCCTACAAACTCCGTTCAACTGGGTGTTCCTACCCAAGGTGACCACAGTAAAAAGCCCACTACACAGTGTAACTGTGTACTGAGGGAAGGGAAATGATCACACATTTCAGGAACTACTGGACACTGGTTCTGAACTAACACTGATTCCAGGGAACCCAAAATGTCATTGTAGCCCTCCAGTAAGAGTAGAGGCCTATTCAGGTCAGGTGATCAATGGAGTTTTGGCAACGGTCCGACTCACAGTGGGTCCAGTAGGACCCAGAATCCATCCTGTAGTTACTTCTCCTGTTCCAGAAAGCATAATTGGGGTGGATGTATTTAGTACTTGGTAGAATGCTTACTTTGACTCCTTAACCTGTAGTGTGAGGGCCATTATGGTTAGAAAGGCCAAATGGAAGCTGTTAGAGTTGCTGTTGCCTGGTAAAACAGTAAACCACAAACAGTACTGCACCTCTGGAGGGATTGCAGAGATCAGTGCCACTATCCAGGACTTGAAGGAAGCAGGGGTGGTGGTTCCTACCCACTTGGCTGGTGCAGAAGATGGGTGGGTCTTGGAGAATGATGGGAAGTTACTGTAAACTGAATCAAGCGGTGACTCTGATTGCAGCTGCTGTACCAGATGTGGTTTCCTTGCTTGAACAAATTAACACATCTCCTGGTACTTGGTATGCAGCTACTGATTTGGCAAACGCCTTCTCCATACCTATCCGTAAGGCCATCAGAAACAATTTGCTTTCAGCTGGCAAGGCCAGCAACACACTTTCACTATCCTACCTCAAGGTTACATTAACTCTCTCCTGTGTCACAATTTAGTTAACAGGGATCCTGATCACCTTTCTCTTTCACAAGTTATCACACTGGTTCATTACATCGATGATGCTATGCTGATCAGACCAAGTGAACAGGAGGTAGAAACAACTTTGCACTTATTAGTAAAGCATTTGTCAGCCAAATGATGTGAAATAAATCCAACTAAAATTCAAAGGTCCCTCCACTTCTGTGAAATTTCTAGGAGTCCTTGCATGCCTATAATCCCAGCACTTGCGAGGCTGAGGCAGGAGGATCATTGGGAGTTCGAGGCAAGCCTGGGTTATATAAGTAAGTTCAAGGAGAGGCCCTGTCTTGAAACAAAACAAAACTTTTTTTAGGAGTCTAGCATACTCCCACATTCCCCTTACAACCAAAAAGGAAGCACACCTAGTGGGCCTACTTGGATTTTGGAGGTAATACATTCCTTACTTAGGTGTTTTACTCTGATCCATTTCTAGAGCAGCTCAGAAAGCTGCTAGTTTTGAGGAGGGTCCATAACAAGAGAAGGTTCTGCAGCAGGTCTGGGCTGCTATGCAGGCTGCTCTACTTGGGCCATAGATCCACAGATCCAATGGTACTTGAAGTGGCAGTGGCAGGTATGGATACTGTTTGGATGCTCTGGCAGCCCGATAGGTGAATCACAAAGGCCTTTAGGATTTTGGAGCAAGGCTCTGCCATCATCTGCAGACAACTACTCTCCCTTTGAAAAACAGCTCCTGCTCTGATACTGGGCCTTAGTGGAAACTGAACACTTGACCATGTGACTCCAGGTTACTGTGTGACCTGAGTTGTCCATCATGAGCTGGGAATTATCTGATCAACCAAGTCGTAAGGTTGGATGTGCACAGCAACAGTCCATCACTAAGGTAGAGCAGGCCCCAAGAGCACAACTAAGTTATACGAAGAAGTTGCCCAGATGCCTATGGCTTCCACTCCTGCTATACTGCTTTCTGCTTCCCAGCATGCACCTGTGGCCTCATGGGCTGTACCATACGATCAGCTGACAGGAAGAGTCTGGGACCTGGTTTACGAGTGGTTCTGCACGTTATGGAGGCACCACCCACAAGTGGACAGCAGCAGCATCACAGCCCCTTTCCAGGACATCCCGGAAGGACAGTGGTGAAAGATCTTCACAGTGGGCAGAACTTCATGTAGTGCACTGGGTAGTACATTTTGCCTGGAAGAAGAAAAGGCCAGATGTATGACTGTGTACTGACTCACGGGCCGTAGTCAACAGTCTGGCCTGATGGTCGAGAACTTGAAAGGAAAATGACTGGAAAATTGGTGACAAAGATATGTGGGGAAGAGGTATGTGGATAGACTTCTTCATACGGGCAAAGGCTATAAAGATACTTGTATTCCAGGTAAACGCTCAACAAAGTGACCTCAGCAGAAGACGACTTTAATAATCAAGTGGATGGGATGACCCATCCTGTAGATAGCAGTCGACCTCTTTCTTCAGTGAGCCCTGTCATTGCCCAATTGGGCTCATGAACAAAGTGGCCTTGGGGGCAGGGACGGAAGTTATGCATGGGCTCAGCAATGTGGACTTCCATTCACTAAGGCTGATCTGGCCACAGCCACTGCTGAAGGCCTGATATGCCAGCAGCAGAGACCAACACTGATACGACAGCCCCTGACGTGACACTGCTCCCTGGGGCGATCAACCTGTGACCTGGTGGCAGGCTGAGTATATTGGACCATCTTGGAAAGGGAAAAACTTCATCCTTATTGGCATAGAGACTTATTCTGGGTTTGAACTTACCTCCTCTGCATGTAATGCCTCTGCCTAAACTACCATCCGTGGACTTACAGAATGCCTTAGCCACCATCGTGTAATTCCACACAGCACTGCCTCTGACAAGGAACATATTCTACGGCCAAAGAAGTGAGGTAGTGGGTGCATGCGTATGGAATTTACTGGTTCTACCATGTGCCTCACCATCCAGAAGCCATTAGATTGACAGAGAGGTGGAATGGTCTTTTGAAGACAGTTACAGGGATAGCTAGGTGGCAACAGCTTGCAGGACCGGGGCGAGGTTCTTAAAAAAGTTGTACATGCTTTGCGTCACCATCCACTATATGGTACTGTATCTCCCACAGCCAGGATTTACAGGTCCCAGAATCAAGGGGTTGAAGTGGGAATGATACTACAAAACTTTGCTTCCTGTTCCTGCAACCTTATGCTCTGCTGGCCTAGAAGTCTTAGTTCTAGAGGTGGGGGAGGGAGGCTTGTACCAAGAAGCACAACAAAGATTCCATTGAACTGGAAGCTAAAACTTCCCCCTGGTCATCTTGGTCTCTTCATGCCTCTGAGTAAACAAGCTAAAAAGGGAGTTACAGTGTTGGCAGGGCTGACTGACCCGGACTATCAAGGGGAAATTAGTCTATTACTTCACAATGGAGGAAAGGAGGGATATACTTGGAGTGCAGGAGATCCCTAAGGGTGCCTCCTCGTATTACACCGTTATTAAAGTCAATTGGAAAGTACAACAAACCAATCCAGGCAGAATGATAGATGGTCTAGAACCTTTGGGTCACCCCACCAGGGAAAGAACCAGGACCTCCTGCGCTGCTCGCTGAAGGCCAAAGGAATACACAATGGGAGCAGAAGCTACAGTAGTTCTAAATATCAGCTACAACTTTGTGATCAGTTACTGGAACAAGGATAGCACAGTTCTCTCCTAATGTGCTTCCTATGTAACATAAGGTCAACAGACTTAATACTGGTTAAATATTGTTAAACCTGTGTTATGATGCTCCAATTATGAAATGTTAGGAGTAGGCATCCCCCAAAGAAAACTTGTCTTCTATTCTGGGGAGGGAATGAGTGCACTTCCATTTGTATGCCGGATAGTTGTAGCACATTGAGTGCAACTATGAACTTGTCTTTGTATCTGAAGACTAAGTATGGTTTAAGGAAATGTCTGGCTGTTGAGATGACATGGGGTGGTTTATGGTTGTTGTGTCAGTTTGATTAAGAAATGCCCAAACTGCCTGGACTAGCATAGTTCTGGGTGTGGTTGATGGAGTTACTGAAGACAGAAGACCCACTCTGGCTGTGAGTGGCACCAGACAATAGGCTTGTAGCCTGAATCGAATGAAAAAGGGACAGAAGTTTCACTTTGGTTTCTTCAAAGGAGCTCCAGTCTTTGCCACTGCTTCCAGGGCAGACCCCTCTGCCTCCCAGCCTTGGAAGGCTGAGATTCTTTAGCCTTCCAAAGATCCTTAGGCTACCAACAGGACTCTGGGGGGCTCCAGGTCTTCCACCTTTGGATCGTTCAGCCCTCCAGCATGCAGCCATTATAAGCCTACTCTGTATACCCTACGTATATATTAAATCTGCTACTCTTGTGAGCACCGATACACCAACCAACCCTACAATCCACAAAACTCACTACACTCCACACCGCTGATCCTAATCTGCACACCACTCACCGTACATTTCACTGGACCTACACTCCACACCTCTAGTCCCACTAGACTCACACTCCATACCACAGAACCAGTATTCTACCACAGTGCCCCACACTTCACATGACTGACTCTAAACTCCACACCAATGACCCTACCTGCCACAACACTGACCCTACACTCACATCACTGATCCTACACACCTCGACACTGTCCTCACTCCAACCTTTGAAATCGTAATTCACAACATTGTCCCTGACATCCATACCACTGATGCCACACAACACTGACACTATATTCCACACAACTCCATACTCCTAAACACTGACACAAACTCTACATGAATAGCCCACACTCCACCCACCCAACTAGACACTCTGCACCACTTATGCTACACTCCACATCTGAACCCACACTCTAACACTATCCACACCACTGACCTCATGCCCCATACTACCCCCGAACTCTCATTCTACACCATGGACCCCACACTACAGAAACCATGGTCTCCATACCATGACCCCACCCTCTACCCACTAACCCTACACTCCACACTCCCTGACTCTGTACTCCACACCATTGGCCCCACACCTCACACAAGTGAACCCACACCCATACCAATTCCACACCACTGACCTCACATCCCACAACACTGACCTCATACTCCATACTTCTGATCGTACACTCCACACCAATAACCCATCACTCCACATCACTGGCCCGCACTATAACCACTGAGCCTGACTTCCAACCCTCATTCCATCCTAGTGACCACACACTCCACACTACCGATAACACATTACCCTCCAGGATTCCCACACTATCCTCTTCTGACCCCCACACACCACATCACTGACTCCATACTGCACATTGTAGACACAAATATTCCACACGTTACCCCACATCCCACAACCCACACTAGTTTTGACATGGTCTACAATACTGACCCTGCGCTCCACTTATGCTGTGCTCCACCCCCCACAACTTCACTCCCTACCTCCTACCCCACATTTCATACTACTGACCCTACACTCCACCCCATGACTTCCCATTCAACTGTGCACACATCACACCACCAATCCTCAAAATCCACACCACTGAGCCTGTATTCCACAACACTTGCCAAATACTCCACACTACTCTCCCTAAACCCCACCACACCAGAACACACTTCACCCACGGGGGCCAGACTAAAGTTCACAGACCTCACACTTACAGTACTGGCCCCCTCATTGTATAGCACTGACCCCCACATTCCACACCACTGACCATCACTCCACACCATGACTGTGCCACTGATCCCATTTACATTCCACAGTACTGACTCATCACTCCTCGCCACTGACCCACTTCATTGTAGGGCCCATTCTGACAGCCTACAGTGTGCTTTCCTGCCCCAGCACCACAGAAACAACACTCTGTGGAGATGAACCTGGTTCCTGGAGACAACCATCTTCTTCTTACTTGCTGAGGTCAAGTTACGTTCAGTCCCGTATCTTTTCTTGCTGAACCTATCTACTTACAAGGGAGTAACAGCTCTCAAATTCTATACACATGCCTAGTTATCACCGGGGGTTTTCTTTTAAAAATGCAGATGTCCATGCTCCTAACCCAGAGCCCAGAAAAGCAGTCTTAGGCAGGCCCAGGAGTCGTTTCTGAACACGTTCTCTATGGAACCCTGATTTAATACTAGGGAATGGAGCCTCCAGGTAGAAAGTGTATTGGTGCACACACTCTTGGGTCACGAAGGACTCGCTTAGGTAACAGGAACAGCAGGAAAGAAAACCTATCAGGGAATAGCAGACATCTGGTAACAAAGACCATTTTCCTAGATTGTCACACTCCTCTCAGGTAGGCTCCAAGTCACTATGCAGAGCAGGACCATGCCTGGAGGAAAGACAGGGCAACAGCAGCACTTTAGGGTCACAGGCTCAGCTCATGTTTGCAACCTCCACCTTGGAGAGGGCCTGAGAAGACTGCAGGAAAGTATGCGCACTGTTTGACAGTCATGAGACAAAACAAACATCAATATGCATTCAAATTCAACCTGTGCAGATGGAGTTATGGGTTACATCTGCAAAAAGCAGGCAATTTTCCTTCAATAGTTCTCCTGTCAGAGTCACTCCATTTTATACTGCAGGCAGGAGTCTGTACACACTGGCAGTTTTCTAAGCAGAATCTTGAAGGCTAACTGTAAAAGTAAACTATACTTCCAACCTACTGCCTTTCACAGGCAAGGAATTGTGGCCTGGTAATCTGTAAATGCTCCTCACATAATCACCAGCCAAGTGAGCTCTACGAACCACACGCCAATGTGTTCTGGTCTCCAGCAACAAGACCACATCCAAAAGCCTACAGGAATGTGAGGATAAAATAATCTGTAGCTAAAAAGATATCATCAATCTTCACTGAATTTGTAGAACTTCCCTGGCAACCTCAGACGATACATCATCGAAACTCCTAGACACAGAGATTTACATAGAACCCTTAAATCAGCAGAAATTCTTTGGAAAAAGAATAAGCATCTAATTTATATAAAGACGGAAAATGTACATTTTGAGTGGGAGCCTACTGTTTCTAGTTGTGATATTACGGTTTTTAGGTGCTAAGCTGACTGGCTTAAAGGGTCCCTAGTTAGCTGGTAAAGCACTGTCTGTGGGTATATGTAAGTGGACTGGCTCATGAGTTGGTAGGCCAGGTGGAGAGGAGGTGCCCTTGGTGTGGGGTTCAGATAAACAAAAAAGGCAGAGGCAAGAGGAATGTTTTCCCTTGGGCGTGAGAATACCTGGAGGGTTCTTGCATGTCAGAGTCCAAGTTCTCTGGTCCTTGGCCTACCTCAGCCCCAGCCTTGGACTACCCCAGCCCCAGCCTTCAGATTGGGACTGGGCCACACTAGGTTTCCCAGAGTCTCCAGCCTGCAGATAGCTTATCACGGGACTTTTAGCCTCCACAATCAAGAGTGCCCACTCCTCTTGTAAATCCCCTCTCAGGTGTCTATTCGTGCATATATCCCATTGGTTCTGTCTCTTTGGAGAGCCTAATACAGACAGGGTAAAAGGAACAAGATTTCAGTTACACCCCCACTGAAAGACAGAGGACAGAACTGTTTGCAGAATTCTAAAAATACGGATCTACCAGAACTTTCTCATGATTTGAATTAAATTCTTTTTAACAAGAGGCAAAGTAAACGAAAGTGGTTTATAAGATTAATCACAAGCTCCCGTTATACCACAGGTGTTCTGTTGTAAGCAAGTCACGGCACCCAGGTTGGTGGCGGTGAACCCACGGCTCCTGTGCTGCAGCAGGCGCTCAGAGCTGTCTCTGTGGGCATGCAAGCCGAGTCACCCCAGCAGCCGAGCACCTGATAAAAGTTCTAAAATAAAACCTCAGCACTCAGGTTTAATTGCAGTGCCGGCACTTCACAATAAACAAGTGGCTTCTGGGTTGCAATTTGGGTGCTTGGTCTTCAAGAAAGTTTCACTATAATTGACCTAATCTGTAGGCGTGACCTGTTCAGCACCAAGACATTTACTCAACATTATAAAGGAGTTAAAAGGCATTGAATAGTCCTAAACAATAACAACAACAAATTCTTTAGCTCTCTCAAAATTCTTAAAGAAACCCTGTTAAACACTGCACCTTCTGGGTAGTCTAAAGATCCCTCAGATAAGCTGGTGAGATAAATATCACGAGCCCTCTTCCCAAAACAAGGTCAACTTTTCTAGGTTAATTCCTTATTCACAAATGTGAGGAAAAACTGACATGACCTCTGCTTTCATACTTAAAATACCCCTGAAAAATAGAAAACTGGGAAAAATGAGAAAATTCTACTTCCTAGGACTGTCTTGCTTAGAGAGGACGCGTCATAATGAAGTGAGTAATTTGCACTTCTTTTTTAATAAAACCAACTTGCTCGACACTCCAAGGTCCAGCCCACAATTCAGTCCTTCCTCAGGGGGACGGTCTCCTCCCTGATGCCCTCTTTGGTCACGATGCAGATCTTGAGGGCATCCCCGGTGTACACATCCCTCTCGGCTGCAGAAATGAAGACGTCTTTCACCAGCCGCATGGCTCTGTCCAAAGAGAGGGGGATGTGCTCCACGTTCTGCATGTTCTTGAAACCAACCTGGAGGGACAGCAGGCGAGCATGAGGTGTCCGCGTTCAGAGATCGAAGGAAGGCTCTAGCTGCCCACACTTGCTCCTGCCTGAGGACTCCCAAGCTCACTGCACCACACTCGACCGTCTTTCAGTGCTGGCTGAGTCACACATACCAGAAACCTGGCACACGCTCACTGCAAAGCTCCCACTCCTGAGCGGCACACATCAAGCAAGGTACGATGTAGGTAAGCAGAACATCAGACAAAAAAGCGTCCTAACTGAGAAGGAAATGAGCCAGGGCAATCCCAACTAAGATACATGGGCAGTGAGTGGAGAGGAAGAGGGCAGAGGGAAGAGCCCCACATGCGCTTGTCTGAGGTGAAGGGAAAGACAGGAGGAGCACATCGCTTCAGTTCAGGGAGAAGCTGCCGCATCAGGGGTGGTGATGGGAGGTGAGGCAGACAGACAGGCAGCAGAGAGGGAGCCCTATGAGTATTTCATAACAGCGGGCAAGACGAATTAGGGATGTAAGCAAGGAGGCAAAGGACGTTGGGAAATAAATCCAATAATGCAGGTCTGAATATACTTGAGATTTAGAACGCAAAATTAGGTAATTGAGAAACGGTGCGTACAGGGAGAGAGGCATTTTCATGGTCTCAGGTAAGGTGCCATGCTAAGACCGAAAACGCCAGAGGGATGCAGGCAGAAGTCAAAGACGGGAGCAGAAGGGGACCCCTAGAGGCAGGACGCCTTGGGCAGGTCCAACCCGCCAGACGAGCCCAGCAGCGCCTCAGGAGGTAGAGGCAGGGAAGTACTGCCTCTGACCTTCCGCAGCCGGGCCTCGGCCGGTTACCTGGTTGTCGAGCAAGGGCTGCAGCATGGCACTTGCGGAGCCTCCAGCCTTGAAGGAGTCTCTCTGGTAGGAGCCCACCGGATCGAAACTGTACACAGCTCCCTTCCCTTCAGGAAGAAGACAGTTTCCGTAAGCGTAGTATCCTGGCGGCTGCCCGAACCACCGAGAAAGTCAGTCCCATCATCACATGACACAAAACCGCAAACCAGCTTGGCTCGAGCTCCAGCCAATGACCAGAACACATTTACTGCTGTGCAGGTGGCAGCCCGGATGGCCAGGCTCCCCGCAGCTGCGCTTCAGGGAATACGGCGGAGGACAGAGGGCCGCAAGTCGGGGCATGAGCGGCACGGCCAGCGTGTCCGCTAGAAACCTCTGGTCCTCCTCAAGCTAATGCCGTGAGGGTGGTCCCGCGGCCCCCAGCATGCAGGCGGCTTCACAGACACACAGCGGTCATGGGCCCTACTTGACCCTCACCCTAATTCCTGACGAAACTCCTCACGGTATCTCCCAAAAATGAACCCAACAGTTAAAAACTTCCCAGTGCTTAATGTGTGAGCAATCACATGAAAAGCCTAGCATGAGTGTTTAACAGCGACACCATTTGACATCATAATGTAAAAACCACTATTTAGTAAAAGAATAATTTCAGAAAAACACAACTGCCATATAAAAAAGATAAGTCTGCCCAAACTGCAACAACTTGTTTCTGTACTGGAATGATAAAGAAGAGTAACCAGGATTATGTCCCACTCCTTTATACAACAGTAAAAGACCCCGAACCTCTGAATGGCAGCGGAGCAGGTCACACAGATGCAAGTGAAGCAAGTGCAAATTATGCCTCTTCTAACAATCAGGCATCACAATTTGTCCAACAGAAAAGCACCCCCATGACTCAGCAAAAATCTTCAAGAACAACATTTAAAAAATGCCTTTGTAAACGCACACAACAAAACAAGCAAGGATGACATTCTGTATTATTTAAGAGCAAAAACTTCAAGCAAGCTAAAATTCATTAGTAGAAAAATGGCAGAGCCTCACAAGACAGAGCACAGCAATGTTAAAGGGTAAGAGACCAGGCCTGGGAGCAGGATGCTCAGGCACAAGTCCTGCCCTGAGTCCCAGCCAGGAGGCCGGATCAGGCTGCTAGTCTCAGTGGGGAAACAGGTTAATAATGTAAAACCGGCCAAGAGGATGATGAGGTAACGCATTCAGAACACTCAGGTAACTCCTACACAACGAATGTGCTCCCCGCATGTTCAATGAGGAGCAACCCTGGAAGAGGAAGACATGTGTTCATGACAGAACTGGGGATACGGCCACAGGACAAAGCAGAATAAAGAGCTCTGTAATACACATGGTATGATCCTATTTTTTACTTAAAAGCAGCAAACTAAATATGTTTGCAAAAGCACATGAAAGTCTGGAAAGAAACAGCTAAGTGCAGTAGGTTCTCTTTGAGAGCGTAGGACTGAAGGTAAGAAAGAAGAATCACTTTCCCAGGCTTCCTTATTGTTTGAATTGATAACAAAGAACACGTCAAAGTAATTTTAGAAAAGGCCTTTTTAAAACACAATTGTGTTCTGGGTGTGAGAAACGTGGATCATGCACAATGTTTGACTTTGGCATACTGTAGAAGTACTCCAGCAGTTACTTTGGGATGTGGGACAGGAACGCTGTTCTTACCATCCACACCTGCCTGCCACAGTTAGCTCTGTGTACTTTTCCACTGCAGAAAGGTGTGCAGTGAACTCCCTGCTAGGAAAGACAGCATGAGGCCACTACCTAAGGAAATCTCGGGAAATGTTTACCTGGAAGCAATCTGAGACGAGAGATTGAGGTGGGCAGTTCACAAACCTCAATATACAAAGAAAGGAGATGAGATGCACAGGCAAAAGAGTGATACCATCTTGTATGGGGTGAACAAGCACAACTAAAATGAGTCTAAAACCTTTCTCCGAGAGGACAGAGCCAACCTCAGAAAACCACACAGAACAGATCCGAGGAAAACAAAGACAGCGAGATTTGCTTAAGACCAGAGCTTCAGTGGCCCCCTAGGAAAAGCAGGAGATACTTGGAACATTAAATGGCACAAATCTAGAATGAAAAGTCTTTTTCTCATCAAAATAAATTCCAAGACCACAACGATTTTGGTGCGAAAGATAAATAGTCAGACATCTTTGAGAGAAGCAGATAAACTCTGGAGGCGGAGGCTTTCTAACAAGGCAGGAAATGCCTCAGACCAACAGATCCGACTTGAGTGTGACTCAAATCAGTCTATGCAGCAAAAGAAACCCCTTCCCACAAGGGGAAAGAACATTACTGGGGGCATCTAGCATGGTCATGACCAAAGGCTGACACAACTAAATGGAGTCCTTGCAAATACCAACAGAGAAAGACCATGTAACTAAGCAAACAGGCGAAAGTGAATATATGGGCCACTCTCTAAAGAAATGTAAAAGGCCAATAAACACAAAAAGAGGCCCCCAAAACATACATGCTCGTTCCTCCTGCTGGCACTGGTACATACTTCCTAGAGGGAGGGTCAGAACTGAGAATGCAAAAACAAACAAATAACCTCAAACTTCTGACCCAATAATTCAACTGGAAGGAATCCTCTTCAAGGAGAAAAGCATAATTAGAGAAGTACACAAAAAAGTATGTAAATGGATGCTCATCATATTGTTTGTATAAAAGAAACCTGTAATGAACACCTTCAGAAGACTGGTAAAGCACCTTACAACAGCCACACGGTTTAAATCAGCCATTAAAAATCATGCACACTGCCTACTATTATAGCACTCTGGGATGCTGAGGCAGGAGGACTGCCTCAGTGTCCCAGAGTGCTAGTTCAAGTTCAACCTGGGCAAACTTAGGCCCTGTTTAAAAAAAAAAAAAAATGTCTGGGGATGTAGCCTAACGTGAAGGGCCTGGGTTCAATCCCTAATACTGGGGGGGGGGAGGGACTCATGCTTATCAAGATTCACTAGCTAAAAACTCTGTATAATACATCATCCAAAGATCTGATGCATACTGACAAAAAAACATGCATGTATACAGTACCTGAGTATCCCTTATCCAAAATGCTTGGACCAGAAGCGCTTTTTGGGGCTGAGACCCAAGTCTAAACAAGAAATTGTTTTATCTACACCGTATACACATGAGTACAAGATAATTTTCTATAATATTTCAAATACTTCTGTGGATGAAACAAAATTTCATGGTGTGGCTCTCTCCGCTTGTGGTGGCAGGGTGGTGCTGACTTCTGAACTGCAAGTCATTTCAGGTTTCAGATTAGGGACACCCAACCCACACTACAGTTGTACTTACGCAAAACTCATATATGTACAAGTACGTGTTTATTCTCATTGAAAAAAAACTATATCCACTTTTAATTTTAGGGAAGAATTTTAAAAAGCATGATAGTAACTAAGACTAAAGGCACGGAGGCCAAAGCAGACAGGTGTTGACACTGAAAGACAGCTGCTGCCCTGTGCCTTGAAGGTCTCAGTAGGAAACACTGGCTTCCAGGTCCCCACCACTACCCACAGGAAATATAGTCTGTGCAGACATTAGCAGACGCTCTGGACTTGGGGAGCCAGGCCCAGAGCAGGCTGAGGTTAGGGAAGAAGGAAAACAGAAGCACGAAATGGAAAGCTGATATAAACAGAACAGAGACCACCAGTCTTCTCTTCTTCAAAATCTAAATGGCCGACAAGCTGGCTGCTTCTTATACCCCCACCCAACCCAGCCACAGATATAAGGAACCTTCATTTGAAGGAAGTAGTAGCCACCTACACACCCAACTGAAGCCTGTCAGTGGGTGAGGCACAGCAACACACATCTTGATAATCAGACTTTGTTATATCACCCTTCAAGGCGAACAGATAGACAAATATCAATAGAAATTTGAAGTAAGCCTCCAATATAAAAGACAAAAAAACAATACAATTTAAAAAGCCATCTAATGCAATGTAAAGAACAACGGCAACAAAACCCTTCAAATTAAGCTGATGAAATCTACAAAAAATAGAACGAAAAGACAGAGATGGACAATATACAGGACAAAAATAAGAAAATAAGAAAATACTGCATGGGGTACTGATCCTTGTGACTGTGGAAAACATGGAGAGGGCCAGAGAGGAAGAGAAAGGGGGATAGGTAGGGAAACGATTCGCCAGACCAGGAGCATCACTGTAAACGGCCAGACCGAAGAGTTGAAAGCAAAGTCTTAAAAAGTCTCCTGTTTTTATTTTTGGCAGATGTACTCCACCAAAATAAACAAAGAAACCATTAAGAAGCATGGCATCCAGGAAACAGGGACTCAAGGCCAGGAGCAGGCAGGGAATTCCCATGGAGAGGGCCAAAGAAGTCTTGTAGGGAAGCACGCATCGGGCCGAGCTCCTGCTCCACACTGCAGCGAGGAGCAGGTCATCGGGGAATTGTGTTTACAGTGTGCACCAAGAAATCCAAGGTGATGAGTGAGAGAGTCCAACAGCATCTAAGAGAGGAACTGTAATCACAGCACTCCACACAGCATGACAAAGGTGAGTATTTCAGAACATTAGATATGTACTTTATCACACCAAGAACCATCATAGCCAAAACAGAAACCAAAACACAGCAAGACCATCATCTGTCAGAACAACACACAAGAGGACAACACCTCAGCAGCATTACAATCAGAGTTTGGAAAATAAAGGAAAATAAAACATAGACAGAGCTGAAAATGGTCCTTGGGCAATAGATGGTTTTATACATAAATAAAAATGAACGTAAAGAACAATGAAAGGAAGGCAGACAAACAAGGCTATGAAGACTGTTGCAGAGACGCCTGGGAAGAACACCCACACCAAGCACACTGTCGCGGAAATCAGAGGTTCTGCAGTCAGACAGACTTGATCCACATCCTGGATCTGTTATTCAGTGGACCTGAGCTTTCCCAGACTCTCTGACTTACAGAAAAACTCAAAAGACACTGGCCTGTGGAAATCCAATGGTGCTTTTGGAATGCTACTAAAATCTCAAAAAATGAATGTGACACGCAAGCCAGACAGAACATAAGCCATAAGAGGGAGCAAGAGAGTCCAGCATGCTATCGACCAAGCTAATCTGTGGCTAGAATTCAATCACCCAGGTAATGCATTTCCATACTTTACATTTTCTTTTAGTAAGGTTAAAAGCATTAAAAAGACATGCGTCAACTTAATTTGTCTATGTCTAAACTCTGAAAAACTGATCAGAATGCTCCCTAAAGTACCATTAAGAGTCAAGAAAAGGGGGCTGGGGATTTAGCTCAGTGGTTAGAGTGCTTGCCTTGCAAGCATGAGGCCCTGAGTTTGATTCCCAGTATCAGAAAAGGGAAAAACAAACTCCTGTTAGAGAAAGGGACAGCAGTACCAGGTTAAGAACAGGCAGGGAGTTGAGAAGAGCATGGCCCTTTCCTACTGAGAATTTTCCCTCTCAAGATAGAGGGTTCTGGGTACTCTGCTTTCCACCTGAGTCTTGAATGAGAAATACACAGTGCACTGACCGTGGTGACCAGGCCCGCTGCATGGCTGAACAAGCTGGGGTGGTCACTTGAGAACTTGTTGCCGAGCAACTAGAAACCAGCCACAGCCCTGAACCAAATTCCTCACACACTCTCATCTGAACCCTGAACTGGGCTCCTCTGCCACAGCCCCAGGGAGATGGACCCTCTTCTCTGTTGCCCACACGAGGACTGCTGTAGCACTTGCAGGTAATTCTCCCAAAAAATGCTTTGGGCTGATAGCCCTGATGTTTAGTGCTTGTCTTGGGAATCCTAACTAGGTTTGGGGCAGTTCCCTGAAGGAATTCTGCGTCACTTTTGGGGCAACTCCAGCTACAGATCTGGCTGGATAAAACAGAAGACAGATTTCCCCGACTGTGTCCCTGTCCTGATGTTTCCCTAACTTCTTACCCCAGCAGACTTTGCTAAGTGGTGGCATGGACCCGGCCTTAGGATTACATCAGAACTGGAAGAAAACCTGAGTGCCCATATGAGATCATGCAGTTTTGGATCAAAACCACCCTGGAAACATCAGGGTCGTGAGACCTGATTTCCAGACAGCTCTATCTTACTCTCACAGAGCTACGCAAATCCATTCTGGGAACAGCAGGGCAAGTGCGAGTATTAACTACCTCAACAATTTCTAAGACACAACTTTTCAAAAAGCTTTTGAGCGAACTGTGTTTGTTACTGGTCACTCGGAACCACATTTCAAACTTCTCTAGGTCAGATTTCTTTCTGGAAGATAAAAATGCTAATTACTAGTATTGCTGTGGTCACAGGCCCGAGAAAACAGTAAAACAGCTGGCTCTTCGATATGTGCCATGAGCAGCACTTGCTGTGTGCTTCCGGGGTCCTTCATTCCCTCTCAGCTGCAGTCTCAATTCCATGACCAGAAAATGAAGCTGTCAGGGTAGAGGGTGTTTAGTGTTCTTTCTAACTCCACATGGAAATATACACATCTAGGAAGCATCACCCTCCACCTGCGAGAAAGCGCGACTCTACCTTCTTCATCGAGTCCCCCGATGATGTTGTACACGTAGTACGGAAAGAAGCGCCTGGAGTACAGGATGGTAGATAGCATCGCGGCGATTGCCCCTGTTGTCATGGCCTTATTATTCGAATGCTTGTACATCTGCGCGATAAACACAACAGGCACATGGAGGCGGAACTCGTCACAGTCCAGCACAATGGTCAGGATGCCGAGCAAATACAACCTTAGCGAAAGGGGAAAGCCTGCCTGTTCCTTTCATGATCAAACGACACACTATTACTGACTGAACTTATTACACCCTAGATTTGGGGTCTGTAAGAATCGTGAGGGGAAAACTGCTAAGTCTGCCCTCAACCCTCTTGTTAAAGAATCTGATTAAAAAAAAAAAAGAAGGCAAGACTATTTTCCATGTCACCTTCAACTCAGGCACTGCTAGTTCAAGAGCAAATGCATTCTGGGGAGACGTTCCCAATCCACTTCTCACCGTGCACCAAGACTAGAGGCTAACAAACTACATCACAGTCCCTGAGCAAAGCCAGCCCACTGTACGTCTCCGCAAGTCAAAGTCTACTGGACCAGTGCCCCACTCATTCATTACATACTATGTCTGCCTTCACTACAACAGAAGAGCTGGGTAGCCATGACAGAGACTGTGTAGCCCACACAGCCGAAAATACCATCTGGCCCTTTACAGATATAGATGGGTCTGCTGAGCCCGGTCAGATCCAATGTAGGGTCCCCTCTGTGTAAACACGAGATCCAACGGCAGCGTCCTTACTCTACACGACTCTGACACAGAGCAATGGTCTTGTTCCTCAGAGCTTCTACAGCAGAGAACATAAGTATCAAAAACAGGATCTTAGGGGGCTGGGGATTTAGCTCAGTGATTAGAGTGCTTGCCTTGCAAGCACAAGGCCCTGAGTTCGATCCCCGGCACCACAAAAAAAAAACCAAAAAAACAAAAAAAAAACCAAAAAAAAACAGGATCTTAGGGCTGGACATGGTGGTACAGCCTGTGATCCTAGCACTCTGGGAGGCTGAGGCAGGAGAATAAGTAGTTTTAGCTTAGTGCAGGAAATTTAGTGACGCTGTCTCAAAATAAAATATATAAAAAGAGGACTGGGCTTGGATCCCAGTGCAAAGGCTCTGGGTTCAATCTTTAGTATTGTAAACAAAACAAAATACAATACAACACAAAATATAGGACCCTATGATGACAATGCAGTGATTTCATAATCCTAGTTTTACCATACCTTGGGAATCCTAAATTATTCCACTAACAGAGAAATTCCACGAAAATTACAAATACAAAATGGATTTAGGTTCAAGTTGTCAATCACATAGCAACCATCTTCAAAGATAAGCCTAAAAAGTACTGTAAAATTAACAAAAAGTGAAAAACCACCCCTTGAAAAAACCAAAAACAAAGTGTAAAATCAAACGATGTCAAAATATAGACAAATGATTAGAAATCAACTGTGCTACACTGTTTACAAAGAATTTCTTCCCAAGATAATTTATGATAAAGATCCTCTTGCCTCAGGCTCGAGTACTGGGACTATAGGTGTGTGCCAGCTGAGTGAGATCTTTCATAAGCAGCAAGAACGCAAGTGTCAGGTGATTGCTAACTGTTTCAGTGACTGTCACAACACTCACAGTAAACAGCCTGAAGCGGGAGACAGGCAAACAGACTGGATCAGACCTCCTAACGTTCTCAGGTCAAACTTCCCTAAGCTGACCACTGCCGGCACCTGTCAGGTGATGGTCCTACCTCTCACCTGCCCTCATAGTCTCTTCCCACTCCTGTGTCCTGTCAACTGAGAGTGCAGGGGTGTACAGAAGGACAACCTGCCAGTGGACTGTCCAGGCCAGCTCCTGCCAGAGGTACTTGTTTTGACTTGTTTTGGAGGGAAGAGTACCGTCAGAAGAAAACTTCCACACGGTCTGGACATTTTAGCAAATAGAATGTACTACAGTTTCACATTATGGGGCTCTAATGACCCCCTCCCAATGGTATGACTTTATTTCTACGATACGTCAGTTTTGGTGGCTAACTTAGAGCATCTCCAGCTGTTTTAAGTAGTCATGCTTTGGTGTAGAAGAATCTAATGAACTGTTACTAATCTTCAACAGCACAGGAATGTACAAGAGCACCTACCTTTAGTCTTGCTTCAATAATCTTTGTCAGGGTCAGACAGTCGCCATGAAAACCACTGCATCCAATGACTGTTTTGTCTGTTCTGTAAAAAGTGTATTTTAGGAAACTGAGTCGATCAGCCCATAAAACAAAACATATCTTTGGCAATTTTAATTTCAAAATCCTATTCCTATTACTTTCTAAATGGTAAAGAGACAATTAGCCAGCCCTTTTGGAGCAGGGGGTCTACGCTCCTACATCTCACTCCTTCTAGATGGACCAGACTTTCTGACATAAAAAGTTAAAACTTCTACAGACAAAAATATGAACAGTTAAAAAAAAAAAGGAAAAATTTAAGAAAATTTATGGGTAGTACATATGAATGAACTTGCATCTTAATTTCCTTAGCCTATCAAGGGTTCCTATGAAGAAGAAAGGTGCTACAAGGAATTGGGACTCTCATGTAAATAACGATATAACGGAAAGATGGGTAAAATTTTATGAATAGACAAGTTACATAAAACAAAAGACATAAGTCACCAATAACACATGAAAAGAGCCTCTCTGTCACTCACAACCTAACTCGAGGTAATTTCAATAGATTAGATCAGCCAGTAAAGCCTAAGTAATGTTGGTGAGGAGGTAGAAGCCAGGTACTCCCAAATACATGGAAACAGTATAAACTAATCTAACTTTTTAGGTGGGCAATTTAGCACTACTTAGTAAAAACTCAAATGGACACTTCTTTCACTCAAGAATTCCAGTACTAAAAATCCATCCTGTCAGTACACATAGGTTTGCAGAGACACGTTCCACGTTCACCTGTGAACACGCACACACATGTACACACACACCCAACCTATGTGCCCATTAGCAGAGGAATGATTACATTTTTACACATCCATACAAATTCAACCCAAACTTGATCCCTAACTATTGAGACCTATAAGGAAATCTAAACTCACCTTGTTGAAACCAAC
This sequence comes from Hystrix cristata, assembly GCA_004026905.1. Lineage (NCBI taxonomy): Eukaryota > Metazoa > Chordata > Mammalia > Rodentia > Hystricidae > Hystrix > Hystrix cristata. The sequence goes on along the minus strand of PVJO010003269.1, from coordinate 75,896 downwards.
CTCACTACACTGAGTTAAAGACCTCCCAACTTTATAGTCAGTTAAAAATAAGCATATAAACAACAAAAATCAAGACCTCCTATCACCCATAAGGCTTTACTGCCTTTACTGCCATGGTGGGTTGGCCCCAGGGAAAGGCTAAGTTTTAGAACTTCAAGATGCTCTTCCCAAATATCCAGGTGGCTCAAGGGATGGAGCTCTCACATGACAAATGCCCAGTGAATGCAGTTCCAAGCAGGAGGCCTCGGTCAGCCGTGGAGGGCAAGGGATGAGGGTATCTGATAATGTGGTACTGTGCTAGTCTCTATCTCTCTATCTTAAGCAGTTCATAAAACAGAATGGGTGCTCACTTCAGGAGCACACACTGTAACAGATATTATCGAGATCACAGAAAGATTGCATCTATAACATTGTGTTTCAAAATTTTCTTCATATTTACTAATCTGAAATTCTAAAAGCAGGGGGCTGGGGATTTAGCTCAGTGGTTAGAACGCTTGCCTCACAAGCACAAGGTCCTGAGTTCAATCCCCAGCACCAAAAAAAAAAAAATCTAAAAGCTACATATTAGAAGAGGAAAAAAGGGTATACTGGTGGAGAGAAGATGAAAAAAGAGGCGGAAGAGTTGGGAAGACAAAGACAAAGACAAATACTGTTAAAACGTGAGTCACACCTGGGACCAGGACACATGAGACTTGTCTCCTTCCTCATCTACTTCTATAACACCCAAAACCCAATGCCTAGGACCAAAGCCTCCTCAATCCCACTCCTGTTCCAAATCAGGCTGCTGTGACTAATGTTGGAATCAACAGCCACTCAATAGGATTTATAAAACTATCAAACACAAATCCTGCCTCTCTGCAAGATGCATTTAGGTGACGTATGGGTATTTGGGTATGGCTTCAGTTTCCTGTTTTAGGGGAAAAAACCACCTAACTCATCAATACTGTAGGCTATGGATTGTAATTGCTTCTGATATACCTAAACTGAGTATTTTAGGTGTATTCTAAAATCCTTATTGCAGAATCGTAGAACTTCCATTAAGTGCGTATAAAGGCCATTTTTAGAATGTTCCCAGCTCTGGCTGCTTATAGTACAAAACAACAGTTTCTTTCATCTACTGCCATTCACTTGAATTGGCCTGGGGGGCCTAGGGAAAAATGTGCCTGTCAAAACTGCAGGGAAGGAGGCAGAACCTAACTGGCATAGCTTTTCACTTCTTACTTGGAACTCTCCTTACGAACACACTCATGGCTCTGCAGGCCCTTGCTGAGAGAAGTATACTCTGAAAATCTGATTGCAGAGAGAAAAAAAAAGAGCACACACTTTAAAAACTTTTAATGGATAATGGTGCTATGGTTTGAATATCTGTGCCTTCCAAACTCATGCTGAAATCCAACCGTCACTGTGACAGTAGTGAGTGGTGGCATGGGAGCTAGAGCCCTCATGAATGGATTAGTGCTATTGTTATGGGAGTGGCTCACTCCCTCTCTCTTCGCCCTTTTGCAGTGTTGTAAGACAGCATGAAGGTGCTGGACCAGACACTGGTGCTTTGATACAGTATTTCCCAGTCCCCAGAACACTTCTGTTCACTTATCAATTACCCCATCCATGGTACTATTATAAAGCTCCAAACAGACTTAGACAAATGGATACAGGGATAGAAAGAAATACGTTACCATATAGGAGATCTAGGGGATGGCATGTGGGTGTTTACCATAAAATTCTTTTGTTGCATGTATGTACTTAAACTTTTTCATGATAAAATGTTGGGGTGAAAACACTGAGGTTACTAAAAGCACTGTGGGTCCACAAATGTGGCATATCTCATACAGACTATACAGTGATTCTTAGGAGATACTTTTACATTTTTTCTAGTAAAATGCAAGTTATGCTGTTAACAGGCAATACAAAAACTCATGAATCAAACGGCTGAATAAGCAGAATCTCTTGTAGCATTAAGCCATCACAAAGGCAACAGAAAAAGTGTCATTAGAAAGAATTACTTACAATTTGTAACACTTGGGGCTGTCTCGGGTGTGAATAGAAAAGCCCTCACTCAATCGAGTGTCAGAAGCAACAATTGAGAAATCTTCTCCAGCAATTGCCAATACAGTACTGAGGAAAAACAGAAAAAAAGAATTTAATTCTTCAAGGTAGTAATCCTCTCTCTTCAAGCAGGAGAGTGCACCACAGGAAATATTTGGATAAAATCCACTACATGTGAACAAGCAGGATTCACATAGAAGAGACTGGGGAAGAGGAAGGACCCCAGGCATCTGGAAAAAACCCTAATCCTGTATCAAAGTAACACCTTGCAGGAATGGGAGAGCCACTGAATTATTGTTATAGTCATAAAAAAATTAAAAACCTACTTATGCAACATGCCAATATTACAAAACAAAGGAATGCCAGGTCCACGGCCTTGAGGACCAGGTGTAGACAGTGGTGCTACAATGCAAACTGAGGTCAGGGAAGAGCAGAGCAGTGTCTTCATAGCTGTATCCGTGAGTCCTTATATAATACCTAACACACAGCAGAGGCTCAAATACCTGCCAACAAATAAGCACACTTTTTCCTTTCTGGCTGCACAATTTCTGATAGCTTATTCAAACAGCTTAAGGTACAAGCTCCAAAGGCAGACCATCTGCTTCTGAATTCTGGCTCTTCCACTTAGCAGGCATGAGGCTGTGGGTAAGTTATTTAACTTTTTTTTTTGAGGCGGGGTCCCACCGTGTAGTCCAGGGTGGACCCAAACTCAATGTGTAGCATAGGCTGGTCTTGAACTTGTTCTTCTGCCTCAGCCTCCCATGTGCTGGGATTACAGGTATGCACTACCATGCCTGGTGTTACTTCTCAAGACCTCACTTTCCTTATACATATGACAGAGCCCAAAACAGCAGCAACTTCATCAGTGTGTTGCAAGAATTAAATGAGTTAGTAACTGTAAATTTCTTACAGTGTGTGTTAACTATTTCTCTAGTAAATATGAGCTACGACTGTTGTGGATGTGCACGAAGACAGTAAAGTGTGAGGACTAAGCAGTTGGTTCTGGAATTGGCTCAGGCAGAGGCTTACCTTTGCCACTTATTGGCTGTGTGACCTTAGACAAATTCTCCAAGTTCAAGATGATGGTAGTAACAGTACCTGTGTCACTGGGTGACTGTGAGAACTAAACGACACAATTCACATAAAGCACCTAGCATAGAATATAAGCTCCCCACAGAATATAAGCACTCAGAAAACTGTAGCTACTATTTTTATTGAGACAGAATCTACGGTAAGACTCAAGTAGAAAAGGTCAGCATCTCAGGTACCACAAATAGTAAGCAAAGGAAAATAGGTACTGATTACAATGGTACATGAAGGTAACTTATTCAGGTGGCCCTTTTGAGTAAGTGAGTGGGGCGACACAATGCTAAAGATTTCAGAATTTTAGCAAGGAACCAAGAATGAGAGCAAGAATGAGAACAGCTCCATTTGCACAGTGGGGTTTTCTCAGACAGTAACATCATTTATGAAGTAAGAGGGAAACAGTGTTCCAGTAAGACCAATGCAACACAATGCAAGTATGTTGACGAGGCAGAAATGGGCACATCTAGAAAAAAAATTCAAAAATACAAAAAGCAAAGTTTTGTTAACTGGCTAAATGTGTTACACACTGAGAAAACCATTTATGACATTCACAATTTAAAATCTGGATAAGCAGAACGATGTGGCATAATGAAAAAGGTACATGTTAAAGGAGAAGTGACTGAGCAGAATAAATATTTTGCTTGTTTTTTTTGTTGACTACCTTGAGTTAGGGTGAAGACAGAAAATACCCCCAGAGGTTGGGGATTTAGCTCAGTGGATAGAGTGCTTGCATAGCAAGCACAAGGCCCTGAGTTCGATTCCACAAAAAAAAAGAAAAAAAAAAAAAAAAAAGAAAACCCCCCTAGAGGTATTTTATGGTGAAGAAGAAACATTTAGGGTGAAGAATAAAGAAGTGAGGGACTTCTGAGAAGCAGAACTGGAGAAACATGAGAGCTAACTGACAAGCACAGAGGCTAATGACTTAGAGAAAGAAGCCTAATTCTGTAGAAGCAGAGGCTGCCTAAGAGCCAACTGCCAAAAATGCTAAAGAAAAAGAACAAAAGTTGCAAAAGTTATCAGCAACTTTCAGGGAAGTGATGACTTAGGATTACAAGGGGCCAAGAAGTAATGGATACTGAATACTGAACGCCTGAAAAATTCTCATTAAAAAGAATTCATGTAATCCCAGTACTTGGGAGGCTGAGGCAGGAGTCTCAGGACCAGCCTGGACTACATAGTGAGTTTGAAGCCAGCCTGAATAAACACAGTGAGACTCTTTCTCAAAAACAAAACCCCCCACCAAACAACAAAAAAGAATTTATAACGGCTTTATAACATGGGTGTAATAACCGACCTTACAACAGAAGTATTTAATTAGTCACCACAGGAAACGTTAAGAAATGTACTGGAAGCTGGGTCTGGTGGTACATGCCAGTAATCCCAGTACTTTGGAAAGCTGAGGCAAGAGGACTGAAAGTTCCAGGCCAGCCTCAGTGGTGAGAGAGCTATGACTTCAAATATCCAAATTCAGGCTCAATTTGCACCACGTCTGTGACCAGGACTGTTAACTTCAATTAGTTATTTTAAGGATGAGTTCTCTTAATGCCACTGTTCATGGTTTGTGAGGACTAAATACGATGCTACTTGCAGTTTACAAGTCTTTTTTGACCTGCCATTGAAGTATGGAGCAGCTATGGAAGATAAGAAATACAGGTTCAAGAATTTCGAGACCCGCCCCCCTCTTCTGCCTCTGTCCGCCATCATGTGCGTGCGCTTCCCTCCAGCCTAACCACATCTTCTCACAAGACTTTCAGAATCAAGTGATTCCTGGCCAAGAAGCAAAAGCAGAATCGTCCCATTCCTCAATGGATTCGGATGAAAACTGGTAATAAAATCAGGTACAACTCCAAGAGGAGACACTGGAGAAGGACCAAGCTGGGACTGTAAGAAATTGCACAGAGCTGCAGTACATTTACTCTCCTGGAGGTCACAAGATACCACCGTCTTATAATCACGTCAAGATAATATCACCATATCAAGCTTAAAAAGTACCATGGCTGGACAGTCGGACATGCTTAATCAGGAATTTAAATTTTTTTTCTGTGATCAGCACTAGTGAGTGAACAATAAATGTCCGAAACCTTTAAAAGAAAAAAAAAAGAATTTCGAGACCCAATGACCACACTGCCTTTTAGTAGTGAAACCAAGGCTGAAATCAATCCTTTACAATGTAACACACTCCAGAAGGACTCAATGTTTGATTTTTTAAAAGAAACTGTGAGAATTGGCTTCATAAGTTTTAATATACGATGATGAATAAACCTGCTGTAAATAGGGAGGGAGGGAGCAGAGGGGAGGGGCGGGGGATGGGGGGAGAACCAAGATGTATCATGTATAGATACAGAATAAATGTAATGAATGTGACCATTGTATGCAGAATGTACCAATACATGTTCTTGGTTTAAAATAAATAAATAAATAAATTTAAAAAAAAGTTTTAATATACGAAGTTTGATACACTAAAAGCATGCCTACTGCTTCAATTCACAGCTTTTCGTTGTCGAGTCCTAAATAGTGCATCTTTCCACAACCTCACTTTTATTAAGACAAAGCATTACTCAATATAAAGCTGGTAATTAAAAACAAAAACAACCTGAACCTAACATACATGAATACACATATTAAAAGGTCTCTTTTCTGTTTCCCTGAACTTTAACCAAATGTTGAAGAAGCACAGATCAAAGCACCTGTCCAACCCATCCCACCTTTTATTTTAAAGTGACTAGACGCTTCAGCTATAGACACCAAGCATGCATTCAACAACCCGGGGCCATCAATTGTTACTTTCAAGTTTCGGATGCTACTCTCTCCCTTCTCACTCTGGCTTTAAAAACGTGTTCGGACCCTAGGAAAGCTAAGGTGCGCGGAGCAGAGGCTGTTTCGGTCTCTCGTCACTGCGGCAAGGCACAGGCTGCGCGTCCAGCGGCCGTGCCCGTTCGGATCGGAAGACCTCGGCTGTCGGTGAAACGCCCGCACCCCAGAACCCCGCCAGCCCGTCTGCCCGCCAGCACAGAGACTTGCGCCCGGAAGCTGGGAAGGGTCAGGCAAGTCAGACGACCCCCAGGCTTTTACCCTCCGTTAAAAGCGTAGGGCGAAAAGCGCTGCTGCAAAGAGCCCGCGACGCTGTACGGCTCCATCCCCAGCTCTCTGCCGGGCCCCGAGTACGATGCGACGGTGGACAGCATCTCCCCGCGATGTCTCCTCCTGCTGTCTCACGCCAAGATGGCGGCCGAGACCGGAAGTCACGCGACTTCCGGCTCCCTTCGGGCGCCCTTCTACCTGGCACTTGTCGTTGCTCCTGGAGGTCCGCGCAAGGTCCGGACCGGTCGCGAGTCGGGCGCGCGTGTGTGTGTGTGTCCGTCCCCTGAAGAGAATATTCGAATTCACGACTGGCGCACAAAAATTTGTATGTCTGACAAGTCGGCCCACCGGTCATACCCTGGCCAGAAGACTCGCGCGAAGTGTTCACGTGCCCGTGTTCTTTAACAGCTCAGAACTGGACGCGAGTCAAATTGCCACAAACCGCAGGATGAATACTTTAACTAAGCATAGTCGTACTGTGGCACAGCTCACAGCCAAGGAATGAACCAGCGGACGCCAGACGGGAGACGGGAAGAGCCTTCCACACGGCGTGCCCCCTAAACACAGCGCTGAGCAGAATACGGAGCAAGGGCCTTCATGGTATGGCAGTGCGTCGTGGTGCCGGCAATCTTGTATTTCTTTACTCGTCTTACAACTATTTGTTAATCTGTACATGTCTAATGCACTTTCTTGTATGCCTGTTATCTTTTCAGCCATAAATGCAAGCAGGCAAGCAAGCGACTGGCCAATGTCAGATGGACTATCTGAAATATATATACACGCGATTCTGGAAACGGAAAAGAGTTAAACCTAATTGTTTAAATTTTCTCGTTTTAATTAAACAGGTGATAAAACAAAATATTTACTATCTGTGGGCAGAGAAGTACATTGTTATACTTATTCAGGTCTCTTCATGGATTAACACGGTGCCAGGTACTGTCCTTGATACGAAAAAAGTACACTTTTCTTGTCCTTACGGAGCTCACTGATAACACAAAATACAAACGAAACAAATAAGCGTCACGATATATGAACACCTAAATAAACCATAGAAGAGAGAAATCAAGGTAAGATGGAGTCCATTTATTGAAACAACTCCAGCAGTCTCTTGACAAGAAAAAAGTGCATGAGATGGTAGTAGCAGAATTAAAATATCAATGATTTTGTAAGAACAAGCCATCCGGTTTTGTTTTTCCTTATTCCGCAAGCTTGATTAGCTAACATTCATTGCGAATATCGTAAGGAATACGTAATTGCCAACGATAACATTGTCACTGGGTAAAAAAACCAAACCAAGTCAAACCCAACATTTAAAAATCAGTATCGGCCTCCGTCCCCCAAGGACCAATGAGAAAAGGCTGCGGCACGGCGGCCCGCCCCGGAACTGCCGGCCAGGGCCGCCTTCCGCTTCCCTTCCGTTGAGAGTCCCGGAAACACAGGAAGAAACCGGAAGCCCCCAAGTTCCCCGACTGCCTCTCAGCCAGTTCAGCCCGCTGAAGCCGAGGCTGGGACTGGCGGAAGTGACGTTATCAGCGCGCGCCAGGAGTTCAGTGGGGTCTGGAAGGGTCGCCGTGGCGGGCGCCTGGGCCGTCTGCGGTTTAACTTCGTTTCCGCGGGCTTGTCGTTATCTCTGCACTGACTCCAGGTAACTGCCTTTTTACCTTTTCCTGTTTTGTGAGGCCTGGGGAAAAGGCGACCACCGCAGCGAGGCCTGGCGACGAAGGCGGGGAGGAGAGAGGAACGGACGCCCAGGCCCGCAGGGCGCCTTCCTCCCGCTCGCGCCGCCGCCGCTCGGGCCTGTACCCGCCGCTTGGCTGCGGCTCCAGCCGGGTGCGTTCTGAGCCGTGGTCTCCGTCTCACGAGTTAGGGTAGTAGGACGGGCTGGCACGGGAGGGTCTGTACATCTGAGACCCAGAATCTGCCCTGTCCTGCTTTGCCTCCCTTTGCTCCTTGTTGGAACACAGATTCACCCAAGCCTGTGACTGCCCGCTTTGCTACCAGCGGGGGTGGTTTTATTATAAAGTTATGCTTGATACTTTTAAAACATGTTGTCAGAAACCTGTAGTTTAAGACGCGCGCGCGCACACGCACACGCACACGCACATTCACACCCACACCACTTTATAAGGCGTACATCTCCAGGCTCCCCCCACCGTGGTGTCCTAAAGCTAGACGGGCTTTTCTGGAAAAAGATTAAGCCTGTTTGAGTTATGGGGCCACTAGAAGCCTATGCAACATTAATTTGATTGTCTTCCAAAAGTCTCCAGTTTCATCAGTTTCCAGAAGATGAAAACGCTGCCAGGAGTTCTTTTCAAAGGATAAGTTAGTGCAATAATGACTGTGTGTGTTGCGTTTGTGTTTGATACCGTTGAGGAATGATGGTTCGTGCCGTTGCTGGGAATGAGATGAGCCCTGAAGAGCTTACCTAAAGTCGTCCAACCTTATGTAACCAACCAGTTCCTTCTGTAGACTTTAAGTTTACGAAAAGTGGCCCAAACCACCAAAGATTCAGAATCCATCTCCGGTCATACTTAGGGCTCTAAATCCTGCCCTCATATCTCTTGGCTCAATCATAGTAGTTACTCTTTCAACCAAATTTCCAGTCTCCAGTTTTCTCTCAAATTTACATATACTGTTGTCAAAGTAGATCTGCTCATGCTGCACTTCAGAATCCTGTACTGATCTTATTGCTATGTAGTAGCATCCAAAACTCATGGTAATGTGACCCCATCTGTCTCTGCGATCTCCTCTCCTGCAGTGACCTTCCAGGCAGTCATACTAAGCTTGTCACTTGCATACCGTGTACTCAACAGCCCCCACTTGCTTGTTCCTTTTGGTACTGGGGATTGAACCTAGGTGGTGCTGAGCTGTATCCTGATCCCTTTTTGCTTTTTATTTTGTGGTAGGGTCTTGCTGAGTTTCCCAGGCTGACCTCGAACTTGTGATTCTCCAGCCCTGGCCTCTGGAGTAGCTGGGAGTGCAGGCTCACTACATGGGCTTTGTGCTTCATTCGAGTCTCTGTGCTTCGTTTCTCTTTCGCTTAAAGTGCTGATTCATGAATTTCTGGTTGCCTTGCTAGGCCCGTTAGATGGTCCCTGCTTTGTGAAAACACTGCTGTCTCCTCAGTGTCCTTGACATTAGTTTGTATTGCAGTCTTCTCTCCCCAAAGTAGGCACAGCACTTGCTGCAGATTTCAAAGACATGTATGTTTATTTCTGCCTCAAGGATCTTAGCTTAGTGCATACCTGCTATGATAGTGCTTACTAAGTTTCTACAGTAGTTGTTTGTATAACTTTTACTTTTTAATTTTTTTTTTTTGAGACAGTGTCTCACTATGTAGTTCAGGCTGGCCTTGAACTCACTATGTAGCCCAGGTTGACCTCAAACTCATGGCGATCCTTCTTAGCTTTCTGAGTGCTGGGATTACAGGCGTGCACCGCCACCATGTCCATCATTTGCATAACTTTATAGTGGACTGTTTGATCCAGGCAGTGTATTCTTTTCCTGTTTATATCTGCAGTACTTCTATTATTATAACAATGTCCCCCCAAAGTCTAATTTTCTTACATCACCGATAAATTTATTTTCACAAGCAGAGCTTTCTTTGGTCTCTTTTTCAGTGGTGAGTTTGTAGGATGGATAGTCTTTGGAGTTCTTTGCCTTCTGCAAGTGATAGTCACATTCTTTCATTTATTCAGCAAATGTTTGAATACCTCCTCTGTACCAGTGAATGGAGTGTGGGTCTTTGGACATAACTTGTCACTTTGAGACCTGCAAGTTGTATTTGGGAATATCTTATTAGATGAAAATAAATGTTTGAACTGAAATTTAATAATGACAATAGCTAATATTTGGCCTGTACTGAACTATGTAATGAAATACATTTTGGTGTGTTAACTTAGTCAGTCCTGTGTTGATTCAATCAATTCTCACAGCATCCTTGAACAAGTTATGGGTCTATCTGGACAGAACCAATAAGAAAGAAAAAAAAAAGAGGATCTTTTAAGGGCTGGGGAGTATAGCTCTAGGGTAGAGTGCTTGGCTAGCACATGGGAGGCCCTAGGTCCCCAGCAACCCCCTGCCCTCACAGTCTTTTAGTGGTCATTATTGGAAAAAAAAGGTCAAATGCATAGGTAATAAAGAGATGATAATTTAAGCAAAGCAGATATAGGCATGGTTTGCATTAATGTGTTCTATAGAGTAAGATTATTACCTTTATTAAAATATGTTTTAGTTATTGTTGTATCTGCCTACCTTCTTTCAGTCTTTTTATTAAAGTAAGAGCTCAATAAATGATTACACTAAAGTATTGGGTCCAATTCTGTATTTATTGAACTTTATGCCTAAGATACTGTGGAGGGTATAAAATTGAGTGGAATATTTTAAAACCTGAACTTAGCCTCACAGTGCTGGATATACATACAGTATTTAACACATGTGTGCTACTCTGATAGTCAGTATACTTAAGAATTAGTTTTCTCTAAGTGCTTTGCCCCAAAAGTTTTAAAAACTTGGCATGACATCTTCAGGTAATTTTGCATATTATCACAGGAAACATGAAACAAGGAAATAGACTTTAGGATTGTAAGGCAAAAAAAAGTATTCCAAAGTAGCCTCATTTTTCTTAATTTGTCTTGTGTGCCCAGAAAACTGTGGTTATAAGATTATACAAGTTCATTGTGTCTTACCTTAAACTTCAAATTTTTTTCTAGGCAGCATCAGTCTGTCTTGGTGTGTGAAGATAATCCAGAGAATTGAGGAAGTTTCTAAGAAGAGTGTGCTGGGGATGCTCTAGGAAAAGAGTGAGTGCGGGAGAAAGTGAGCATCATGGATCAGAACAACAGCCTGCCACCTTATGCTCAGGGCTTGGCCTCTCCCCAGGTAATACAGTGGGTGGGTGCAGGGCGGGCAGATGTGTGCTGCAAGAAACTGCACAAGGGGCAGGGGCCCTTTACCTGGCTCTGGTTGAAAATGGATCTGTATTTTTTTCAAGCTCCTTTATTTTGTGAAAAGTCCTTTTCGCCTTTGCACGTGCACAGTGTTTTATTTGGGCAGTTTGTGTGTGGCAGTTAGAATGTATTTGTCTATAAAACAGCTTTTCAACAAGCACTTAGGGGAAAGTTCCAAATGATTCTAAAGGTCTTTGACTTTGCCTTTGAAAATTAGCCTCACCAAATTATTTTCTAGTTTAATCTTTTCCTTTTTATGTTAAAAGTTCTAAGTCACAGATCTTTTTAAAAAATTTAAATAATCTCTGTTGAGGTATAATTTACATGCAATAAAAACATCATTTCAGATGTACATTTTGATAATTGTATATACCTATGTAAGTCATAGACCATTTCATTTACCATAAAAAGTCCCTTCTTGGTCTTTGCTGTTATCTCCTGGCTGTAGGTGACTACTAAATCTGCTTTTCAGTGCTAAAAGATTAGTTTTACCTAGTCCAGATTTTCATATAAATAAAGTCATATAGTACATACTTTAGTTGCTTTGCCCTGTACAACGTTTTCTGTATCAGTAAATAATTCCTTTTTATTGCCAAGTGGTACTTTTTTGTATGGCTTACCGCAGCTTACCTCTAGTCTCTGACATTTGAGCTGTTTCTAGTTTGGGGGCTATTATGAATAAAGTACTATAAACATTTGTGTGTACCGTGTTTTTATTTGTCTTGAGTAAATACTTAGCAGTGTGATTGCTAGGTTGCATGCAAGAGTATATTTAGTTTTATAGCAAATCTATCAGACTGCTAAAGTGTCTCTACCTTTTTGCAGTTCACTAGCAGCGGTAAGAATTCTAGTTGCTTTGCTTTCCCAGTAGCACTTTGGGCTACCAGTGTTTTTTTTCTGCCATTCTAGTGGTTGCTTAATAATACTTGATTGTATGTATATATGTTTGTAATATGGAGGATGGAACCCAGGGATGTCCTACCACTGAGCTACATTCTCAACTCTTTATGTTTTATTTCGAGACATGGTCTAAGTAAATTGCTCATGTTGGCCTTGAACTTGGCCTGGCTCAGCCTCTGGAGTAGCTAGGATTACAGACATGCACTAACACACCTGGCTCATTGTGATTATAATTTCTATTTTCTCAATGACTAATGATCCTGAGGGTCTCGTCAAATGCTATTTTGGCCAGTTATATATATTCAATGGTAAAATGTCCTTCACATCTTTCACCATGTTTTATTGATTTACTTGTTCATTTTCTCTTGAGTTCTAGGAGCTCTTTATGCATTCTATGTATCTTCTAATCTTTTCTCACATGTACATAATATAGATGTTTTTCTCTCAGTTGGTGGTTTGCCCTAGATGTTCTCAATTTTTTTTTCTTCTGAAATCCAGTTTATCAGTTTTTCTTCAAGGATATTGCTGTCTCCTAAGAAGTTCTTGTCTACCCAAGGTCATAAGGATTTTTCTTCTTATACTGTACTTTCAGCTTCACAGTTATGTGTGTGAGCTCTTTCAAATTAATTTTTACATGTGACTGAAAGTAAGACCGACCTTTTAAAAACATAGTATTTTTAAGTGATGTAACCTGATTTTTTTCTTGCAAATATTTTTGTAGAAATAAATGATAATTGCAGTAGAATGTAATACCTAGACTATTAAGAGCCATAGTATAGATTTATCCTTCTTTTGTATTCTGCCTGCCACTGTGTTGTTAAACAACATAAATATCTTAGTCATCTTTACCTTGTGCTTTCTGCCAAATTAAAGTGTTGGAAGTGAGAAAGAATCAAGGCTCTTTTTTGGATCTTATTGGTATTTGAGAATCTAATGAAAACCGGAGCCCCTGTTCATATATAATATTTCATACTGTTGCACATAATACAAGGTGCAATCAGATTTTAAATTTAAATTTTAAAAAATTTAAATTAAAAAAAGTATTACAGTAAATAACACATTGCTATTAATCCCCCTTAACCCCCTTCCCCCACCACAAACACACTCACCCCTGTCATTTCTTGGCACTTTCTTAAAGTCCTCTTTCCTGAGTATCTTAGGTTACAGTTTTGTGACTACTTTGATGTCCTGAATTGATTCAGAATGCTTACCTTTCATGGTCGTTTTGACTTTGGAGGGAGCCAGCAGTCCCTGAGTGTCAGCTCTCGTGAATAGGGTGGATGAAGACACATTGTAAAGTTTCTTACGAGCCTGCCTTTCTGTTGGATGGGCCTTGGCGGCAGGGTTCACTGTATTTTTGATCACATCTCGTTAGAGATCCACGAAGCTGTGCCTAGCTCCTGCAGAGTCTGGGCTCCACTGACTGGTGTGAGGGAGGCACTGGACTGGTTCTTGGGACTCTCGTGACACTGGCTCGTCTGCTCGTGAGACCTGTGCTCTCGGGCATATGGCATGCCCTCTGGGTGTCTGTTTCTTATCTTCACATGGGAAGAACAGTTCTGTGTTCCTTTCCCAAGTACTGCTGTGAGCCTGAGATAAATTAGCGAGTGTAACAATGTCTGGGAAAGCTTGGATGCATAATGGAAAAACAGACTGGTACTATTATTTTGTAGGTTTGTGCTTTTGGAATAGCAGGCGATCAACTTTTTAAAAATAATATTCTAATTGTTATCATTATGGTTGATTGCCTGACACGTCATTGTTTTCCGTGTGCCTGTTTTTTTCTGTTTAACATTTTGGCTGGGTATCTTGAGGCTGAGCATGTAATTGACTATCCACACTGGGACAGATACTTGAAGAGTAGAAGGGGCACTACTCCAGGTTCTTAAACAGAGCTATGTGGTTACTCGGTTGCTCCCTTCATTCTTTGTAGTAATCATAGTCTATTACTATCCCCTAAACAGACTAACAAAGTTAAGCAACTTCCTCCTTTCTCACAGTCTTATATGTAGTAAGTAGCAGTGGATTCCACATCCTAAGTGCTCATCTACTGTGTTCAGTATTAAAAAGACAGCTTTGTGTTTAAGAATGCCAAGCTCTTGCCTAATAACATTTAGTGACCCACCGTAGTCAGAAAACATCTGCCTTTGCACATCTTAGCTGTTGTTCTGCCAGGCAAGGCCCTCAAACGCTCGAGGCCGGCGGCCTAGCTCATCACTTCCTTTGCTTTCCACAGGGTGCCATGACTCCTGGAATCCCCATCTTCAGTCCAATGATGCCTTATGGCACGGGACTAACACCGCAGCCTATTCAGAACACCAACAGCCTGTCTATTTTGGAGGAGCAGCAGAGGCAGCAGCAACAGCAGCAGCAGCAGCAACAGCAGCAGCAGCAGCAGCAGCAGCAGCAGCAGCAGCAGCAGCAGCAACAGACAGTGGCAGCTGCAGCAGCCGTGCAGCAGTCAGCACCCCAGCAGGCGACTCAGGGGGCGTCAGGCCAGACCCCACAACTCTTCCATTCACAGACTCTTACAACTGCACCCTTGCCGGGTACCACCCCCCTGTACCCCTCCCCGATGACCCCCATGACCCCCATCACTCCTGCTACACCAGCCTCTGAGAGCTCTGGGATAGTGCCACAGTTGCAGTGAGTACTCGATGTGTGTGTGTGTGTTCTCCTGCCGTGAGCACTCGGTGTGTGTGTGTGTGTGTGTATTCTGCACCGGAGGGGTCCCTTGGAGTGTGTTATAATCTGCCTTCAGAGGGCTCGATTTACCCAAGGGAGTGGAACAGTGTTAACATTTTCAGAAACTGCTTGTTTTTTATGTACTTGAGTCACTAAAATTGAAGCTGGGTTTCACTGTGGTAGATATTTCCCTGCAGCAGATTTGCTGCCCTGACCTCATATGTGGTGGCATTGTTAGTCACATTATTAGCACAGGTCCCAGTGGTCCTCATTTTCTTTGTATTTACTATGAAAGCTGCTATGAATTTTTGAAGATCTGTGTCCTTTCCTTTCCATAAGGTCAGAATTGATGGTTTTTGTCTTAAATGAGTTTTTCTATCTGTATGAAGAGAGTCCTATATGTACTGGGGTGGTGGTGGAGATTTCTTCCTAAAAAACAGCAATTATTGCCAGATATCAGTTAGTGAGAAGCACATAGCTTTTCATTTTTGAGAGCTTAAGGCTAAATTAAAGGATTTGCAGTCATGACGTCACAGCTACTTGCTTTTCTTACTTCCTTTAGATGTGGTATTTCTCACCTGCAGATTAAGCATCCTGACTTAATGTGGTTGTCATTTATAAGTTATCTCTGGTCATTTTTGGAACTAAGTGGTATGTAATATGGATGCTGACCATTACTTAGAGACTTGAATCTTGCTTCCACAGTTTTGTTTTGATCCTATACCATTTCAAAAGCAAAGTAATTTTAATGATTTTAGAAAGGGAAGTCCTGTTAGTTCACCTTTGTCTCCTTTGCTCCCAGTTGTCTTGCATGCTTATTTGATTCCCATGGGAGTCAAATTTGTATTTTGGTTTAAATCCTAAATTATAACCAGTATGGGACAGGTGTTTGTTTCTGATATTCCACAGGGCATCCAGGACTTAGATTAGTAAGTTTTCATTATCTAATGAGAGCCATATCGAGTGGGAATTCATTGACCTTAAAATCTTGTAGACTTATTAAGAATTAAGGAACGTATTTATCTAATGAAAATAGAGGAGTGCATTTACCACTTACATGATTAAGTTTGTGACAGATGGACCAAAATTTACTTGACACAGTTCTTAGGTGGAGAAATGCTGAGGGCCGGTGTCCATACAAAGGTATAGGAAGAAAACAGATGGTGTGGAAGTGAAAACACAACCTAGTGGCTATTCGATCATGTGTTAAAGAAGACTACTGTTGTCTTTTCCGGGTTTTTTTGTTTTTGTTCTTTGGCTTTTTCTTTGTTCTGTTTCGAAACAGGGTCTCACTATGAGATTCAGGCAGGCCTTGAACTTACCATGTATTAGTCCAGGCTGGCCTTGAACTCACAGTGATCTTCCTGCCTTGTCCCCCGAATGCTGGCACTCCTGGCATGTGCCACCATGTCCAGGAAGACTACTGTTCTCAACAAGATTATGAGTCATCCAATTTTTACAAGTTTTGCTTTCCGACAGTATAAGAAATAGAACCAGAAACAATGAGCTAGAACCTATTGTCTGTGTACAAGGTGTGATGGAAATAAGACAACAAATGTTTATATTTGTTACGGTAAGATATATTGTCAATAATGCCCTTCAAAATACTAGTGAAAGAATCAGATCCCTTGATCATCATTTAACACCACATCATGTAAAGGTTAAATACTGTAATTTGAATAATCATGCTTTCTTTTCAAATTTCTTACAGAAATATTGTATCCACAGTGAATCTTGGTTGTAAACTTGACCTAAAGACCATTGCACTTCGTGCCCGAAATGCCGAATATAATCCCAAGGTCAGAGCTATTTTCATATATTTTAAACTATATGGTAAATCAGGAATTTTCTTCTAGTATTTCCTGGGCCAGAAATTTTGTGTTGTGTCTAAGTTTTGACAACAACAAAATGAGGATGTAGGACAAAATTTGTATGGTTTATATCTTAGATATTTAGTAAATATAGTAACTTTATTCAACTTGAGTTTTATTGTGTACGTAGCATGTATGAATCTCTTGGAATTTGGCAATATGTGAGGTAAACTCAGTTTATATTTACCTTGATTGCCATGGGGGCCACTGAAGCTGGAGAACAGAATATGATCCCTTTAATGTTCTAAACTGCATGGGAAAGAATGCCACGATGTGTGTGTGTGTGGGTGTGTGTGTGTGGGTGTGTGTGTGTGTGTGTTTGGTTGGTGTCACTGTTGTGTTTTTTAAGGGTTTTGCTATGTAGTCCATGCTGGCTTGGGACTCGTGAGCCTCCTACCCCAGCCTCTCAAGTGCTGGGACTACAGGCATTTGCCACCACACTGAGTGATGTGTGATCTTTAGTAATCTTGTGGGAGAGTTGGGAAGAGAGCATAAGGATGAAATTAGTCAAAAGTTAGTAATTGTTAAAGTTGTATAATAAGTACAAGAAGGTTTATTATATTTTTCTACCTTTGTATAAACTTTTATATTTTTTCCTAATAAAAATATTCATGGGAAGAAAGTTCTGTAACATTTTTGATTTTGAGATAGCAGCCTGAGTACATGTCAAAGGCTTTTGTGAGTATGGCAGTAGAAAGGATGTTTTTAAATAAGTAAGCATTTGCATCAGAAAACGATGGCCAAGCCAGGGGTGGTGGTGCACACCTATAATCTCAGCACTCGGGAGGCTGTGGTAGGAGGATTGCTGCAAGATTGAGGCCAGGCTGGGCTACATAGTGATTTCGAGGCCGGCCTGAGCTACATAGCGAGACCCAGACTCAAAAAACCAAAAAATGATGAACATTCTTAGACAACCAGACAGAGCCGGCCTGCGCGGCTAGGTCTGAAGGAGATGCCCAGGTTAGGGTCCTGATCCTGGAGAAGCAGCTCTCTAGAGTGAGAGCATCTGTCACCAGATGCCTGTGAGCCTCCACCAGAGAGCCAGTGTCTGACTGATTTCCTCTAACGAGGAAAGCAAGTTTCATGTAAGAAAAAGAGTGCAAGAGGAACAATTTGGGGCGGTTTCTAAAATACAGTCTTTGTTTTTCATTCCTTGGATGACTACTGCTGTGATAGCTGGCAGCCAGCAAGAGGCCAGGCAGGCTCTTCTGCCCTTGTACAGCTAGCTAGGTCACCAGAGAACACATTCAGTTACATGTGGGTTCTGCAGAAACCTTGGGGACTTAACTGTGAGTTGTATGTGTCTCTCAGTGTTGGTTCCCTTAGTTTTACCTGCCCAACACTGTTTTCTTCCCTAGTACATCTCAGTTACCTTCTTTTTGTTAAATAGTCCATTCACGCTGACCACAGCAGTTCCATGCTCTGTCTTGTAATTTCACTAGTTGATCATCATTTTGAAACAGTGGCTCTATAGCAGCATTTAAGCATTGCTGTTGAATATGGAGGAGGGAGAAAAGAACAATAACAATCTTTATAGGAAACATGTAAAGCCTGCTTTACGTCTCACGCTGTAGTTTAGCTGGTTTAAGGCGAGCCAGAAGAGTAAATGCCAAGAATCAGGTTGTTTTTTTGGCTAACCATGTTGTTTTCTCAACTGATTGGTTCTGCTTTTATTCTGTCTCTGAAATATTTATCCACATGTTAAAAGATTAATTAGTTACTGTGCAAACTCTTATCTGGCCAAGCAGCAAATGGTTGTGAACAGTGCTTTTATCTGGGCCCCTTAGCCGTGTTTTGTTGGACTTTTAAAACTAGATTTATTTTGCATGTGTGCGTATACCTGTGAGTGTGCGTGTGCATGTGTGTGTGTGTTGCTGGGGAATTGAACTCAGGCCCTCATACATGTAGATAAGCACCTTATGACTTAAGTTACATACCTAACCCTTTGTTTACTTTTTGAGCCATAGTCTAGTTCATGTTTTAGTTCAGTAATTCCTAGCTAGGGTAGAAATTTTTATACAAATCTTCGAAATCCACATTCTTCTATCATTTTTGATGTTACCCTTTTAGGATCTTAATAAGGTGTTAACTGAGGTTTTTGTTTTGAATGCTTGGGAAAGCTGGATAACGAGTTTATTATTTATCTGTAATAATCACTACTTAACATAAACATGAGAGTGGAGAGTAATAAGAATTGTT
This sequence comes from Hystrix cristata, assembly GCA_004026905.1. Taxonomy (NCBI): domain Eukaryota; kingdom Metazoa; phylum Chordata; class Mammalia; order Rodentia; family Hystricidae; genus Hystrix; species Hystrix cristata. The sequence continues at coordinate 57,079 of PVJO010003269.1, read as the reverse complement.
TTTGTCTCTATCTTAAATTGGCCGGGTATCCAAAGAGACTATAATGTTCGTCTGAGCTCTCAAAGGTGGCTAAGGGTCTAGAGTCACCATTCGCCTCTTGGTCTTTCACGTGGAGCGTTACAAGATTAGTCTGGTCTGTCACAGTCTTTCTTCAGCCGAATGTATGATTTTACAATTTTGTGATCTTCAATACAGTACTAGTAATTATCTGACAAAATATTAGATTAAATGTAGGGAATTCAAGGTAATTTGGCTTTTCTTGGACTTGTATAAACTAGAATATACTCTTTGTGTTTTTATAGGTAATAAGATTGGGGGAAGATAAAACAACACCCACAATACAAAAACCCACTTTTCCAGACATTACTTATTTCTTGTGGTGGGGTGCGTATATAAAAGAACATATAGATCTTGGGATCTTCATAGTCATAGGAGGGTAATTTGTTCTGCTCCATGTTACATGTGATGTAAGGGAATCTCAGCATACAGGACAAACATTTTGATAACAGTGTAAACTAGGTCTTTCCTGTTAGGTGTCATGGTGTTTGTTGTTTTCTAGTTCTTCAAACAAAATTCGTCAGTTGGGACGACCTCACTAATGCTTCTCTCTGACCGTTTTAGCGGTTTGCTGCTGTAATCATGAGAATAAGAGAGCCACGAACCACAGCGCTGATTTTCAGTTCTGGAAAAATGGTGTGCACGGGAGCCAAGAGGTAGCCTCAAGGAATTCATTCTCCTGGTCTGTGTGTGATGAGAGACAAGGCAGTAGCTCACGGGGTCCAGGTTTTCAGGCTAGCACTTGTTACCGTTACAGTGTTCACTTTCGGCAGCACTGGTTTCATTTTCTTAAAAATCAAGCATATAAGGGTTTGACATGTTATGGTGCATTTTCTATACAAGTCAGATGCAGTTTATGTGTATTTGGTTTAATAGGGTGTCAAGACCTAGTAAAGATTCTTCTATGTATAAAAGTTTTTTTTATATAAAAGTTTTTATAAAAAATACTGATCAAGATCACAAAACTAGTTAGGCATGGTGGTGCACAACTGTAATCCCAGCACTTGGGAGCCTGAGGCAGGAGGACTGCTATGAGTTTGTGGTCAGCCTGAACTACATAGCAAGACCCTGTCTCAAAAACAAAAACAAAAACAAAAACACCAGCTGCCCTTCATTGGAACAAATTTTAATTGTATGAGTTCTGTATGTCTTAAGGAATGCACCTGCCATAAAAGGTCACACCTGGGTTCTCCATCTGTTTGTACCACATTGTGCTTGGGGTCCCAAACTGTTGTAAACCTTCTCTGATTGAGCCCATATCTTTAGTATAAGTCACAAACTTCTAAACAGATAGGGGAAGATTAGTGACATTAGCTTGATCAAGCTTAGACAAATGAACTCAGACTTTGAAAATAAAGAATGATTAAAACATACTTGGAGGTGTCAATACATAAAAGCCTATGGGTTTTTTAGGTTACTCTGAACTTTCAGACTGTCTTTGAATGAAGGGAAGGCCATTGGTGTGAACAATCTGTTTCCTGATCTGTGAGTGTTTTGAGAAGGCAGGATATAGATTCATCGGTAGCTGCCACTCTTCCTTGGCTCCAGCACACAGTAATAACTCTTCATTTAGGGTTGTCTTCCCATGAATGGAATACCAGAAATGCTTCTTTTTCCTAAAATAGACTTTCTATATAGTGTTTAGTCCTGTTTGTCCCAGAGCAGCCACTGACTAAATACTGTATATCTAGTTGGGTGTCTTTTTGACCAAGACCATTAACCACAAATTTATTTTCCTGGAAAAAAAATAAAGCAGCACATGTCATAGATTTAATTTCATCATTCCTGATCTCAACACTTGAGCATCTTTTGTTTGTGGCATTGCTGTTTGATTTCTGCTTTTCTTACATAAGCTCGAAGCTGCTATAGTTCACAGTTGTATCCACAGATGGTGTCATAGGAGTGGGTAAAAGGGAGACTTGATATAGAGGAGGATAGAGTCCATACATGGGTTTTTCAGTGGCAGAGCTCATCGGTATTTTTCTAAAGATGAAGCTTGTTGTCTCATCTCAGCATAGAACTTTGTAGCCTGGATGCAGTGACAGTGCTGGTGGGAGTGACTGGCTCCTGCCCGAGACTCAGGGCCAAGTCCTTTGGCCGATTGTTTGATGGGTCTGGGATCTTCTGTCAAGGACACAGAATATTTTAGAATAAAATTGCTGGTGTGTTGATTTTTTTTTTTTCTCTCTGATTGTAAAGAGTGACCAGTTTACATGTTATTACTGTAGTTTCTTGAGTTGGACTTTTTGTAAGTTATTCATCTAAATAATTGCTTCAGCTGACTCAGTACAAGTTACCCACTTTTGTCCTTTCCCTAGTGAAGAACAGTCCAGACTAGCAGCAAGAAAATATGCCAGAGTTGTGCAGAAGTTGGGTTTTCCGGCCAAATTCTTGGACTTCAAGATCCAGAATATGGTGGGGAGCTGTGATGTGAAGTTCCCCATAAGATTGGAGGGGCTTGTGCTTACCCACCAGCAGTTCAGTAGGTAAGTCTGAGATGTGCCGGAATCATTTAACAGTTCAGTCGTAAGCTCCTTAAGCATCTTTCAGGATAAGACACGTGCAAAATACTAGGTTTGTGACACCACATGTATTTACAATGTTTCCTGCTCTCAGTAATATCTTCTAACATCTTAACCAGGGTTTTTACACTTCCATGTTAGTGACATGTGAACTCCCCTTTACTGGAGTGAATTCTATCCCACTTATATGTTTTATCGTTTCATTGCTTAATAAATACGTTTCAGACATACGAATTGAACCCAGAACCCCTTGCGTCACTTTTTTCCTATTGAAATCTGTTCTTTCCATCAACATTACATCAGGTCTACCAGCAAAGTTTAACATTGAGCAACAGGAACACTCTGTGCATTACTCCTACCTGCTGCTTGTGGTGCAGACTCATGTCAAACAGCCCATCGCACAGGCTTGCTTCACTGTCTTCTGTTCTGTGTATGGCCTCATCAGCTCCCCGTGCCCTTCAGACTTGCCATGGCTCCCTTACCTCAAGGCCTTTGCGGATGCCACCTGTGTAGCTGGCACACTTTTGTTTCACTTTTTACCTCAGTCAGGCCTGTCCTGAATTTTCCTCTGAGTCAAACACATGCAGAGAGAAGAGGTCAGACAGTGTCATTGGGGGTTACATTCATTCCTCTAGCTAGTATCTGGTGTGTCACTTTGGTTAAATCACCCAGCCCACACTGACAGCTAGATAGGGCTTTTCAGTTTCAGGAAGTGAGAGACAATTTTAAAAGGGAAACTGTCATTACCAGCTATTAGAATTAGTTAGGCTTTTTTAAGTTGATCTATATAAACTTGTCCATAGTGAATCTGGATATGGATCAGAGAACAAAAGAGAAATATGCAGCTCTTGTTCTTATCTCAGAAAATCTAGATTCATAGAAATAGGATCAGCTGATAGGAGGATGAATAGCCAGTAGGCAGTCACCAAGTGTCAGTGACCAGCTGCTCTTGCCTGGCCTGACTACACTCTGATGCTGCTGAAGGGCTGTACTCCACCTGTGGACCACTTTGCCTGTTTATTCAATATTTCCCTTGCACAGGTCCTCATTTTACCAAAAAACATGGGAAGCTCATGATTTCTCAACTATTTTTGCCATTTTCTTTCTAGTTATGAGCCAGAGTTATTTCCTGGATTAATTTACCGAATGATCAAACCCAGAATTGTTCTCCTTATTTTTGTTTCTGGAAAAGTCGTGTTAACAGGTAAGTTGTAACAGAAAATAGCATCTGGAAGTTTGAAAGAGTTTCGAGGATGGAATTTTCTCAGTGCTAAAAATAAATTTCAGTGTTGGAACAGTTGGCTAACTTGTAAACAAGGCCTGTGCCGTTGTTTTTCTTTTTGTCCCAACTCTCTGTGAGAAGCGGGAGGAAGGGAGCAGTGGGGTCGGGCTGCAGCCCTGGAGCCCTCAGCTGGAGCGTGCTTGGTGGTGCAGCGGGTGGGTCTTCTGTGGGATCTGCCCTTGGGTGTGTCTTCTATTAGATCTGCCCTCGAGTGCTTGCGTCCCATCAGCATCTGCCCTCTGAGCCAGGTCAGGAAGGGTTAGAAGAATCCAGTTGGAGGTACCTGTTGGAGAACAAGGCTCAGCTGGCTTAAGACCTGGTGGAGGTGCAGGGCTGTGCAGTATGAGCTGTGACTGGCAGGCCGGACTGAGCCTGTGCATTGCTTTTGTCATTTAAAGTTTGAGACCACTACTTTAAGAATAAAACTAGGATTGTGACAAGGGTTCCTACCATTAATGTTTTAATGCCTGCATCTGGTAATGTGGATATAGAGAGGATCGTCCTTGCCTCTTTAGGGTATTTTACTATGCTAAAAATACCATTTCACATGGTATCTCTGTTCCTTTGTGTCTTCATAGGTGCTAAAGTCAGAGCAGAAATTTATGAAGCATTTGAAAACATCTACCCTATTTTAAAGGGATTCAGGAAGACAACGTAGTGGCTGTCATGTACTCCTGCGCCCCATCCCCCCTTCGTTTTTAAACAAATCAGTTTGGTACCTTTAATGGTGGTGGTGTGAGAAGACGGATGCTCAGGTGCAGGGTGCATTGCCAAGCAGCTCTCGCACTGGCTCCCACCCCGGGGTGCTGGGAGGGCTACTTCCCTGCACTGAGGACACCCCGCATCGTTACTGTGAGTTGCTCGTACCGTGCTGCTATCTGGGCAGCGCTGCCCGTTTATTTATATGTAGATTTTAAACACTGCTGTTGACAAGTTGGTTTAAGGGATAAAACTTTTAAGTGTTAAAGCCACCTGTACAATTGGACTTATTTTGTTTAATTTTTTCCCCATAAACCACAGTTTTTATATTTCTACCAGAAAAGTAAAAATCTTTTTTAAAAGTGTTGTTTTCTAATTTGTAACTCTTAGGGGTTATTTTTGTGCCAGACACATTCCGCCTTTCCAGTATTGCAGGACAGAATAGATGTATTAATGGAAACAAATGGCTGTACATATTTTTCTTTCAGAGTACTCTGTACAATAAATGCAGTTTACAAAAGTGTTAGATTGTTGTTATAAATGCTACCTTGTAAGTCATATGATCATACTGTTAAAAAAATTGTATTTTAGATATAATTCCTGAAACCATTTTGCTGTTTGCTTGTCGTTCGTTTTAGTCAGTGTTCCGTTGTACATCACAGTGAGACGGATGCGTGTTCATACCGAGCACCTCTAGTTTCCCTAGTGCTTTGCATACAGTGCAGGAATTCTCAGGAGTCCTTTCAGAGGCAAGGAGACCCCATCCCCTTCATAAGGTTCTGTAGCTGTTAAGGGACCAGGTGAGCTATGAGGTGGCCCTCAGGTGGGAGGCTGGCACCTCACGCTTAACCCTCTTCAAGGGCTGCTCCTTCCCTGGTGTGATGTTTTTGGTGAAGGTCCCCCTCCCCCAATGGAGTAGCAGATGGGTCTTTATAATAGTTTCTGAGTTTCATTAGATTTTTTTGTTCTTTTCAATTGTAAAAGCATTTTCACAGAGCTCAGATGTATATATTCAGAAAGGGGAGGTCCATTCTTCCTTTCTCTTCTGCTGGTTTTTGCAGGGCCATTACCAGACTAGTGGGTACCTTCAAGCAGTGTTCTGTGTAATTCTATCCTTTGAGAGTGCTTTTAATCCCATTTTAGGAAAAACAGTAAAGCATACAGTATTTGTTTTTTGGCTTTGCGTTTTTTCAGTCAGTGTGTCAAACATTTCTCCAAAATCGTCTGTTTTTTTGTAGTACTGAACTCAGGACCTTGCACACTTAGATAAGCAATCTACCACTGAGATATGTCTCTAGCCCTTTTTATTTTATTCTGACACAAAATCTCATTAACTTGTCCAGGTGGAGCTACAGTATTCCTGCCTCAGCCTTCTGGGTAGCTAGAATTAAGAGGCATGTGCCACTCTGCTCAGCTAAGATACGGAATCTAAGGTATCTGCCTTTATTTATTCAGCCATTCTCTTAATGGTGGTCCTTCACGTTATCGCCAGTGTTTGCCATTATAAACAGTGCTGTAGGGAATATCCTTGTAAGAACAGGTTGTCACTGTAATGAACTTTCTTAGAAGAGGAATTACTATATTAGGGACCGTTTGTACATCCTCAGTTTTGATAGCTCGATACCAGCTTGCATCCCAAAGACAGCAGTGTACAAAGCAGCCTTTTCTTACATTTCCCTGTTGTCACTGACGCCAGTCAGGTGGACTATTTGCAAAGACACTCCAACGTTACCTGTGTCTGCCTAAGAAGGTCTCCTCACATAAGGTCTTTGAATTGCTCAGGAAAGCTTTGTAATTTTTTTTCACACAAGGATTTTACATTTCATAAATTTTTCTGGGACATCGTCTCATTGGGTAGTCCAGGCTGCTCTCTTGAACTCACTCTGTAGTCCAGGCCAACCCTGAGCTTGTGGCGGTCCTCCTGCCTCAGCCTCCCAAGTGCTGGGCTTTACAGGCATGCGCCACCACGCCTGGCAACATTTCACGTTTTTTCCTTACTTCTGGTGTGTATTGTGGCTTCTGTTTTATTAATGAAATTTTTTTTGTAATGATTTAAAATTGCTTTTATATTACCAGTCTGTTTACTGAACTTTTAGGACTACTGCTAATTCTTTGGTTGTACTGGAAGTTCTAGGTCTGTAATTGTCTAAAGGCAGTAATTTTAGCTTTTTCTGTCTTAGCTGTGACTTTAATGTGCGTATGTTTTAAAGTCTTCCCATAGAGATGTCAAAAACAGTACATCTGTGTGAATGCTTAGGCTAAGATACTGGTCAGAGGCAGATACCCAGGACTGTCGCCACCCCTCGTGTGCCATCCAGCCCCACCCCACAGAAACCATGACCCTGGACACTTACACAGCTTAGTCTTCCATTTGAAAATTGCATCTGTTTAGCCCGAGTCCTTTCTGCATCTTTCCTGCCCCATTTACAGGCCATCTGGCTTGCAGACTGATGTTGCAGCTCAGCATGTCCTTTGCTCTCCTAGCTCAGAATTTTTAATTTTTAAGGACATAGGGGATGAATAATTGTAATACCCCACAAGTGTTCATTTTTTTTATCTATATTACACATGCAGTATGGAATAAAATGGTATCATTAGTGTAACTGCCAGAATACTTAAAAGATTTGTTTTCGTTAGGCTCTCCATAATTATCAAGGGATGATTATGCTAGCACGCAGTATCTGAAATAAAAAGGCGAGGTGAGGGGGGAAGGCGGGGTGAGGGGCGCTTGGCTGGATAGTGTGAACCAAGCAGCTCTGAGCCACGGGGGATGTCAGGGCCCCTGGAGCGTGTGGGTCGGCAGGAGGTTACATGGGTGACGTGGTGATTGTTGTATGGCATTGTCAAAAGTGTCTTGATACTGCTAGAGGCAATGGAGTGTCTTAAGGTATTTTAAAATTTAAAATGGTCATATTGTTAATTTTCAGTATGGTGGCTTTTTCAACACGGCTGCCAGGTCTCTCTGGTGCTTTGGGCCACCAGGCTGTTTCCCTGTTGAAACCACCCATTCCCAGCAGAAAGGTTCTGTGCTGTTTTTTGTCATCATCTCGGGGACCGGGAGACACCCAAGTTGATGGCATGGCCAAGTGCTCCAACATGCCCGCAACATCCGTTTCACTTGGTGACATCCCCGAATAACAGCTGTTCCATCCAGAAGACCCTTAGTCTGCACTTTAGGGAGGTATTCATAATTTGTGCTAAGAAGGCCCTACTAGTCTAGCTTTCTGGAAGACACTGACTGTGCTTCCCACTGACTACTCGGACCACCTCGTGTCTAGTTGCAGCTTCCTCCAGCAGCAACTATGTGTTGTAAATACCAGTTAGACACCCCAGGTTAAAACTAACAATGTTCTCTTCCTTTTAAACTAGTAACAGGTCTCCCGATTGGGATCCATACAGCAGATTCCCAAATGGTACTACGTGTATGTTACATACAGACCTAATTTGGATTAATAGGCCAGGCCTTTGTAACGTGAAAAGTATGCTCAATGACACTAGTAAGTGACATTACCTCTGAATATATTAGGATTGGTGGTGGCAGTATGTTTCAGAGTGAACAGGGATTTTGAGTGGAATATAAACCAATGTGGATTAAGGAATTCAGTGTGAGTTAATTAGAATTAGCTGTCATTTCTCAAGCACTGATCAACAGCAGTGTCTAGGTTTGCCTCAGTGTTGGACACTGGTATAGAGAGCACTGGAAGCTATCAACTGTGAACCATTAGAGACTAGAAGGAACCTGAACTTTGTTAAAATCTTCTTTAGCCACTTGCCTAAAGACATACCAAAATGGAACGACTCCATACTGGACAAGTAACCTCAACGCCCCCTACCCTTCCCTCAAGCTGCTGCATCCTGGGCCAGTCTCTTAACTCTGCCCACTTCCCATCACCCTTGTGAATAGAACCTGTTCAGTGCTGAGAAAAAAGGCAAGACTGTGGCTTTGACTTTCAGCCTCTTCTGCAGGCAGGGCCTAAGGATGACCAAGGTCAGCTGTGGAGTGGAGCCTCTTCAAATCCAGGCATTTTTATGGTAAAGTTACCACTTCCCCTGATTCTGTCAACTCTGGTGCTGTCACTTCGGTTCACCAGCCCAGTGAAGTTGTGTATTCTCAAATTCTGGCATCAGACAACAGTTTATTGGGTATTATTTACCAAAATACTTCTTCAGTCTCACCATTTGTAGGTAACCAGTTCAGTGTGTCTTTCTAGTTTTATTTCTGTGTACATATACAAGTATAAATATTTTTACAAAAATACCCATACCATGAACACCATCTATAATGGTGTCTGGATCTCTTAATCGTCAACATAGGTGTAACACTCCTCTATCTCGGATGTAACATTTACTAAAGTCCCTGTGACTGGATATTTTTGTTTCAACAATTTAGACATTATAAAACAATGCCTCAAGCAACATGTTTGTAGATCCATGTCTGTAAGTTACTAAGTAACCATCCAAGTTACTTCCTTAGGATAAAGTCCTAGAGATGGAACTGCAAGCTTTAAGACATCAGTAACTTTTTGAAGCTTGAAGGTATATCTGTTACATCCTGTTTCCACACAAATTCCTCTGTGTAGCCACTGCCCAGACTACAGCTGTCCGCACAAGTGAAGATGGCCAGGACGCCCCAGTCCACACTCTTGCCCAGTCTGTCTGCTTTCAGGTGGTTCAGCAGCTGTGGCATGACCTAAGGAGAGGGACACTCGGTGAGAACACGCCTTCAAAGCAGGAGCACCACGAGCTCCCAGAATTATAGGGCACCTTCCACACCACCATGCTCACCCGTGTGTACCTATTACATTGGCAACATTTTCTAATACCCAAAAGCTTAAAGCAGGACGATTATCCTAAAATAACCCATACCTGGAATTCAAATATTCTCTTGGCACCACAGGGACAATCTGGAATATCATTTTCTTGAGGGATATTTTCACCAGAAATCCAGATGGGCTCAATACCTCTGCCATACCTGAGAATCTAAAATCAATGAGAACCATGTTCAAATATTAGAATGTCATCTAAGAGTTTTCCAGTGGTTATAAGTCATCTGATGATCACACAGAAACTGTGTGTGCTCCCATACTTAATGGAGCATTGACCCAAGAGACATTTTATAGTTTGTACCGCTAACGTGTTCTCAATTTCCTCAAAGCCATTATTTCAGCTTATTTCTTAGATAATACTTTTTCTGCCTAATCTTGATCTATAAATATACTGTGAAGGAACCAAGAATATGCTCATTATCAGATTCTATTTATAAGATACTGAATTGGTACTTGACCTTCATATACATGTAAGAAACCTTACAAATTTTAAAAAGGACAAATACCTAGTGAAATACAGTGTTGGCGTAAATCTTACAAATGAGTAAATTCATTCTAATTAGCTTCCTGCCACAACTGAGTGGTTTCTTTTTCTTTTTTTTTTTTTTTGCTAAAAATTGCCTTCTTAGTATTTAAGACAGATTAATTTTTCCTTTAAATCCCTGGATACTTATTTGATCTAGTGACTGGATTTTAGGATGGTAGCTCAGTTATCTTTATTGATTTGTATTTAGAGTAAGTTAATGGGGAAAATGTGTTTATGCCTGAGGTATCTACTGGAAAACTGGGCCATACACATATACACACACACACACACACAGAAATATAATCGACAGTGCCTGAACTCCAGGTATCTTAGGGAAGATCTCATTCATTTCTCATCCCTGATGCCTCTGTTTGTGATTCCTATATAATAAACAGTATGATCTTCAGTCTTTCAATAATTATTAAAGGGAGCATAACTACAAACACCCTTGTATGTGGCCATCTGTCTGAAGAATATCTGTAACAAAATTTTCAACAGCCTATTTTTGCAGGTTCCAAAGGAACACACTAGCTTTATTATAAAGAGTTACTTCTCAGGGATTATACTTACAAAACACAGCCCAAAAACAAAAAAAAACCAAACACCCACTATTCCATTTTACCTGCTCTGGTTCATGGGCTATCTGAGTTTTAAACTTCTGGAATATGTTATCTTCTCTAGATTCATGCTTGGCCATGGACTCCAATTCTTCTTCAGGTGCTTCACCTGAAAAAAAACACCACAACAATTATGAAAAATGGAAATAATCTCCATGAGTGATGGGAGCTGTTTTTACCAGGTAGCCTTCCCTTTTTATTCATGCTTGTTTCCAGGTGCTCCACACAACACTATATAATTGGCATGCAGGCTCCCATTTACTCTTCTCTTTAAAGCTTCAAATTAAATGAATGAGCCCAAGTTAGAGTCTCAGGACTGTGCCCAACACATCACAGGACCCCAACAAATGTGAGCTCTTGTTATCACTATTCTCCTTAACCTGCCTGGAGTCTTATTTCAAATCTGTGTCTCGTACATTTGTTTTCCGACTTCACACTCAATTCATTCAGTCATCCAATGCCTATTTCCTGCTCCACATTCACTCCTGGAATTCCATCTGGCTGCCAGTCTAAGATGTATCACAATATCACTGGGATGTTCTGAGTGAGATAACTGAATTAAAATCCCACCAGTCTAATAAGCTGGGAAACACATTAATGAATGGTGTTCACTGGCACAGCCATGGTCCACAGTCTTCAGACTGATGTGAAGTTTCAGTGTGACCTGCAGGATGTTTCAGTGCTCCCTCAGGGTCTACTGTGTCCGGCCATGATCCCTAAGTCTGACCCAGGACACAAGTACCTTCAGGAATTGTATTTTTCCCTTCATTTTATTTTGGAAAATATATACAAAAGCAGAAAGAGTGTAGTGAATCACCACATCACTAACAGCTTCAACTAAAATTTTAAGTCCCTCAATTCAATTACTCTGAAGTAAGTCCCATTCATACCACTTTTTGAGTAATTTTGGTATGTACTCCTGAAAAACAATTCACCAGTTTTCAAAATTAGATTTGAATAGTTTTTAAGCTATAATTTTGAACATTAAATACACTTGATGTGTTTTAATCTACTGCAGTTTCTGTTCTTGTAGATGTTCATACTATCTCGTGTGCCTTCTAACATTAACTCTTACAATCTTTGACAGCTTCCTTGATCTCTGTTATGACCATGTTCCAACATTATCTGAACATTTTCTGTCCCAGTTCTGGATCAACCACTTCTCCAAAGAGACTGGGGCTTGTTTTAGAAAGAAATGTTATTTATACATTAGAAATATGCAGTGCTACTGAGCTATTCCTTGTTTCTAACCTTTTGTAGTACATGGAATACATTATGAGTTCATAATGATACTTCCCATACAAAGTTAGACCAACAGGGTTGTTATTTAACCTTATGTATCTACTTTCTCCCAGGCCCAACATGGTCACATAGTGACTCAAGCAGCCCCACAAGATACAGCCATCTCAAAATAACAGCAATGCTATATGTTTATTAAAAATCTACCATTCGCTTTCCGTTCTGCTGTTCTGGTTTTTTCCTACCTTCAATAAATGCGAAACTTTCTGACCGTTTATGCTAGTTTCAGTCAGTTTTTTCTTTGGGACAGCAAGAACCTAGAAATCACCTCTAAAAGGAGACCCCAACACCCCCAAATCCGGTAACAGACCACTTTTCTTAACATACTAAGCCCTTTCTAGCATTGTGTTTGTTCATTTATTGAAGTTCTGAAACCAGCTCCTTACCCAAGCTTTCTATAATTTCAGAGTCATCTTCCTTTTCTACAACTTCAGGCATAATTTCATCTTCTGTTTCTATTACAATTTCAAATTCTGGAAAAAGGAAGTTGTGGTCTGGAATCGTATGGTCCAACTGATCTAGAGCGAAAAAAAGTTACTACATTCATAAATAGCTATATACTTTTGAAAATGGTGTATATGTTTCCTATTTGGAAAGTATGGCCATGCGTTGCGTGGTATGTTCTGAGAGCTGTGCCGTTGAGTGATGTCATCTGTTGGAACATCAGAATGAACTCAAAAAACCTAGATGATCTATCTAGGTTAATCACTCAGCCTAGCCTCATGCCAGTGCCCATGCTGCTGCCTATGTTAAGAGACTATTAAAGATGTCTGTATTAAGGCAAAGCTGGTCACACAACGGATCAGTTCACTTACAGAGGTTCATGTTACCATTATAAAATTTTGGAAAGTACAGTACTGTACCTTTTCTAATTTTAACTTTTGTTGTTTTGTTTTTTGAGACAGGGCCTTGTTATGTAGTTCAGGCTGGCCTTGAACTTGCAGTGATCCTCCTGCCTCAGCCTCCTGAGTGCTGGGATCACAGGTGTGCACCACCATACCCGGCTAATTTTAACTTTAGAGTTAACTTGGAAATAAAATATTCAGGTTGACAGAAACCCTGAAATTGAGGTGAGAGAAGAAAGTCTTACCTTGTGTACAAGTCTGCTTATGGATCAATCTCCAGTCTAGAGTCTGATGCTCCTTACTGCAGTAATGTGCCCGGTGGCATCTGGAGCATGTCTTGGGGGCTAAACAGCCACACACCCTGCAGAGGTGAGCGCCAGACTTAAATTGGAGACACACAGATTCTCCTCCTTCTGGGGGAGGGTTCTCAGAAGGTGGCTCAAACGAGTAAAACTCATTTTTCCTGGGTAGCTGGTTCCTAAAAACTAGGAAAGAAAAGTATAAACACTTTTCAGTGAACCAAAATAGCAATTCAAACATCTGAGCCTCTGTGCCACACCCTGTAAAATGAAAAGGTATTCATTTAAAAAATATAAAATAATTGCTTTCAGGGAGCTTATTTTTCAGAGACAAGAAAACGAACAAAACTGAGAAAAAGAGCTTTTAAAATTCATTAATTATATTGTCTGATACAAGCAATTAAGTGTGCTCCTGGAGATTAATGACAGATCAATAGTTAACCTGAACTCATTTTTCCAAGAGACAACTACTACCAGAACAGAACCATCCAAACCCAGTACCCTCTGACTAGGCCGGTGTTAGGAAAGCGTGGGCAACGACCAGCTTAGGCAGTAGGCAGGAGGCGGCCTCGGGGTGCTCGCGGGCACCACCGGGCGTGGGGCAGCCGCTCCCCGCCACCCTTCGGCCCCGACGCCAGCGCGCCCGCACCTCGGAGGCCCGCACAGCACGGCGGCTCGCGGCAGCAGAAGAGGAAGAGGCTGCGGTGGAAGGCGTCGGCGCGGCCGGGCAGCGGCGCGTACACCTGCAGCAGGAAGGCGAGGGCTCGGCCGCAACGTGAGCATGCCAGGGCCCCGGGGCCCGGCAGCCCGGCGGCGCCCAGCCACGCCGGACGCCCGCCCACCTTGCTGGGGAACTGCTCGCTGCGCAGCCGCCACGCCGGTGCCTCCTCGGCGAAGCCCAGCTCCACTGAGCCGGGCCCAGCGGCGGCCATGATATCACAGAACACCGCCGGCGCCGAGCGCCGCCGGCCGGAAAGCGGAGGTCGTGTGCCCGCCCAGAAGGCGGGGATAGGGCGTGGTACCAGGAGATCGGACCGGAAGGCGGAAGGTATGAGCCACACCGGAAGGCCGGGAAGGAGGGCGGAAGTCGGGCCGAACCGGAAGTCGCTGGCCGGATGAGGCTACTGTCGTTGGAAGAGTAGGCAGCAGGGAGTACCTGAGCAGAGCGAATAGAGGGTACGCTGTGGTTGCGATATGGGACAGATGAAAACCTCTCGGCGTTGGCCCACGCTTAGTTTTCCTATTTCCGGCCTGTGACGCCGGGGGCGGGAGGCTGGCCACGTGTCTGCTGGGGACTTCTTCAGCGTGGGCCGAGGGTCAGCACTAGCCTTCAGGAGCAGTAGCCGAGCCCCAGCTCCCTCAGACCGGCCTTAGTGCTGTCGAAGGGTGTGGGTACCCTGTGCCCTGACGTGTGTTTCTCGAGGAACAGGCGGTGGGGGTTAAAGGGAAGGGTCACTGGTGCATTGGGGCAAAAACCCAGAAACTTGCGCCCACGGAGAAGGTGTTCCTCAAGGTATTGGTGCCCCTAGCCCAGTCCTGATTTTCTGTTTAGAAAGATAAGACCCTGGAGATGAAAAGACTATGAATGAACAAGTGTTGCTAGTTAATGACTGTTAGACACAATCTAAAGGACAGGCACAGGTCAGAACCACACAACGTGAGGACACACCCAGAAGAGGGTATGTGTTCCCCATGCATCTAATGGGGAAGGAGCCTCAGGCGGGGCCTCAGGACGGGGTTCCTACTAAACTGCATTAAAACGTTTTCGCTGAAGAGAGGCCAGTGTGCCCAGGTATGTGGCCAGGGAGCTCATGCCAAGAGTGAGGGATTTCCTTTAAATTTGATGATGAAATTTAAGGGAGGAAAAAAAAAAAGAACAGTCACAAATTATGAAACAGTTTTGTGGACTGATGAGAATTAACAACCTGAGAGAGAACGTTGAAGCCAGTTGAACATATCCTTAACAGATTTCAAATTTTAAAGACAAGATCCACGAGTGGGAAGGAGGATACATCAGTGCTTTTCTCTCTCTCTCGTTCTCGCGTTGTCTTTTTAAAACTTCAGATCTGTGCAGGTTGGGTCGTAAGCTGTTTTATAGGATCCCCCTCCTTACACACACACTTCAGATCTGTGCAGGCAGGGTCACAAGCTCTTTTATAGGAGAGGGTTTGGGTAACACAATGTATGGCTGAGCAATTTTCAGAAATGGAAAGGAAAAAAAAATTCTAGGGTTAGAGTTTTGGAGTTGAAGATAATAGGATAGAGTGGATGTCGGTTAGAATTAAGGATTAGAGTTAAGGGTGAAAGAGGGTAATTTGGAGGGTTTGTGGTTAAATTAGTTTAAAGAGGGTTGGGGTTAGTGTTGGGTTGGGATTAGGGATTGGTCTTGAAATTAGAGTTTGGGTGAGGATCAGGGGTTAGGGTTGTGTTTAGGGTTAGGCTTGGATTTAGGGTTAGGTTCAGAGATGGGATTGGGGTTAGGATTCAATTAGAAGATTAGGGTTATACATTGGGTTAGGATTATGGTTAGAGTCAGGGTTTATGATTGGGGTTCTGGGTTTGGATTAGGGTTAGGTCAGATTAGGTTTGAGGTTTCAGGTGAGGGTTTGAAGTCATTGTCAGAGTCAAGGTAGGGTTGTGGTTGGGGGTCAGGATTATGCCTTAGGGTTGGGGTCAGGGGTCGAGGGTTAGGGTTTCAGGTTGTGTTAGGGTTATGTGTTGTGGTTAGGATTTGTGTTAGGTCTAGGGCCATGGTTAGTGCTATAGTTAGTGTTTGGGTAAGGTTTTGGAGTAGGATTATTATTTTGGGGAGGTTAGGGTTAAAGACCTGGACTAGGGTTAGGTTTAGAGTTTTATGTCAGTGTGATGTACTGGGTTAAGTGTAATGTTAGGATTAATGTTAGGGCTAGGATTAGAGTTTTGGTTTATTGTTAGATTTAGGGCTAGGCTCTCAGTCAGTGATTATTGTTTGTGTTAGATTCATCACCAAACACATTGATAAATTACTTAGGAGTGTTAGTAAATTTTGAGACAGGTGAGAATTTAAGTGTCCCATAATTTTTTATGTCTAAAATGTAAATGTTCTTCATTGTGATTTTATTTCTGAATTTTGTGATGTTTGTAGTATTTGACAACTTTTTAAGAGTTTATAAGCTTTAGACTTCACTAACCAGGATTCTCACTCCATTCCTGATCTTTGCATTTTTGTCAAGTAGATAAATCTTTGAATGTAAAACAAAAAAATTAAATGTTCTTTCCCCATAAGTGGTAGCAACATTCAAAATCTCTCATAGATGTACTGCTGTTTCTGTTTCTTTGGTTCTACCCATTTCCTGCAGAGTGTCATCATGGACCTTGACATTTAATACCTTTTAACATTTATGTTTTAGGAAGCAATATTGAATGGAAGCAATTGTGAATGTCATGGCCACAAATTCTTTTTATATTTTTCATGATTTTGTATATTTTTGTGATGAATATCTAAATCTGCCTATTAGTGCTGAAAAATATGCAGAGAAACAAAGACAAGGATTCTTTGAGATAAGTAGTCTGGTCAGAAAGAGTCAATTCAGCCAATGGAACATTGTTTGATGAAGTGACTCTTTTAAAAATATTCAGCCTCGAGTTGAAGTAGAGTCTCTCAAATGTGAAATTTTTTCTGTATTCTTAGGTGACAGGCTTGCTAGAGCACAAATCCAGGGTAGACCACAACATAAGAAAGACAGTATGATAAATAAGTTTACATATATGTGTTCTTCAATAGAAAACATACAAAAGTGGCACTAGTCTTGAATTGTATATTAGTTTGTATTTAATTTTTGTGTCACGAACATTCTTACTAAAAAGAGGATTAAACAGGAGCGTCAATTCCTGGTAATTAACAGTATGTGTAATTAAGCAGATATTTGAAAACCTATAAGCATGTCTTCACATGAAATTTTATGTTAGACTAGTTTTATATTTACACAGAAATTGTAGATGAAGTGCATAGGTTTTTCCTGGAACTTCAACTTAGTTTCCTACCTTGCCAACATCTCCTATGAGCTACAGGAGATGCATTTTTTTTTTTTAACATTTGTTTTCTTAGTTACTTTTCTCAATGCTGAGACAAAATACCTGACACCCAAAATTACAGGAGGAAAGGTATATTTCAGCTCACAGTCTGTAGAGGTTTTGGTTCATAGTCAGCTGGTTCCAAGGCAGGGTGGCATGGCAGAAGAGCATTGCAGAGCAGAAACAGTCCATGGCATGGTAAGCAGAAGGCAGTGAGCTGCGGCAACAGCTGAAGTGAGCCTGCGTTTCTCTTTTATCCCAAACAGACTACAAACATTTTGGGTGGTGCCACCCCCAGCGATGATGGGGCTTCTGTCTTCAATAAAGTCATTCAGTCACACCCAAAAATATTGCTAATTCCAGTGAACTAATTTAGTACCACACATCCTCAATGCCAGTATAACACACCCTAGTCCCAACCAACTCTGAAAAGACCAACCTATGAATGCATGAGGCTTTTGGAAGAACATCTAGATACAAGCCATAACACTTGTCTTAGTCACTTTTTCTTCATTGGGACAAAATACCTGACACCCACAAGTTAAAGGAGGAGAGGCTTATTTTGGCTCCTAATTTCTAGGTTTCAGTCCATACTTGGTTGGCTCCAAGGAAGGTTATATGACAGAGAGGCATGGTAGAGGAATAGCTGCTCATGGTATGGCAAACAGGAAAGAGGGAGGGAGGGAGGGAGAGAGAGAGGAAAGCAGGGAAGGGAGGGGGAAAAGAGGGGAAGGAAGCTGGGAAGGAATATAGATCCTTTCAGGGTCTCTATACCCACAGTGACCCACCTCTTCTGACCAGACCCCACCTCTTAATATCAAGTGATCTTTAAGCCTCCATACTCCAGTTACCTTCCAAAAGCTCCACCTATGGGTAAGTGAGGCTCTTAGGGGATGTGTAGATATAAACTGTAACATTCACATTCCTTTGTGCAAAATACATTTAGTCCATCTCTAAAAGTTGCCAACGTCCTAGTACTTTCAGCATTGCTGAAAAGTCCAAGTCTTAAGTCTCCTCTGAGACTTAAACAGCTGTGAGCCCCTGTAACTATCAAAAGGAAGTTAAATACTGCCAACACACAATAGCGTAGGGTAAATATTCCCATTCCAAAAGAGAGAAATGGGACAGAAAGGAATGGGGCCAAAGCAAGACTTCAATTCAACAGGGTAAACAAATCCTCTAGCTCCATGTCTAGCATCCAAGGCATGCTGTGGTTAGATGGAAACACCAAATATCTTGGGCGGTCCTGCCATTATGGTGTTGCCAGTGGTTATGGTTCTCCTGCTTCTCTCTTGGGCTGGCTTTGCTCTTTTTTTGCAGCTTTCCTCAGATGTTCCATGTTCCTGGCTTCACCAACTCTGGGGTCTCCACTGCACTTTCAGCTTCACTCTTATAGCTTTGCACACTGCCCTCAGTGGCACACTGCCTGCCCTCCCAGGCCTTCTGAAATCTTGGTGGAAGCCTCCCTGACCCTATAATTGTTACATTCTACATGCTCTTAAAACCATTATCACTTGGAGTTTGCCGAAGTCTGTTGCCAGATGGGTCATGACTCCAGAGGTCTCCAAATGCCTGGATGGCTAAACACAACCAAATCCTGAGGAACCAATCTCTAGGTGGCTCCTCTTGAGCACTGTGCCCTGGGGCTGTCTTCTGAAAACAAAGTCCTTTGCTTTTGCAATTTTGAGCCTGTGAATGGTGAGGCCTTGCTGATTCCTTACATGTCCTTAAGTCATTTTTTCTGTTGTCCTGATTCAAAGTACTGGGTTTCTTTTTAATCCTAATCTTTTCAGCAAGCAAGCTCTCCCCTGCTCCATCCTTGAGGGATCTTTCTGGAAAAGACGAAAACTTTTTAAAATGAACTTTTTGCTTCTGTTTCTCACACAGTAGTTTCTGCTAAAAGCACCAAACAGTAACCATGTAACAGCCTGAATACCGGGCTGTCTTTAAATTTCCTCCACCAGATTAATTAGTCTGTCACCCTTAGTCCCAGCATGTGACCAAAATATGGACAACTTTTCTGCCACACTATAACACATGTGGTCTCCAGTCCAACTGCCAATGGAGTCTTTTCTCTAATTGTAGCCTCCTGAGCCTGGTCTTTGCTGTCTATACTTTTATGAGTACTTTGGGCTTCTGAGTTCCAACCAGAATCTCCAGTCAAGCTTAACTTACAGTATTCCAGGGCTACTTCTCCAACCAGCGTCTCCAAACCTTTTCAAACTCCTCCCAGAAACCAGTTCCAGAGGCTTCTGAACCACATGGGCAGATAGCCTCACACCAGCAACTCCACTTCACTGCTATCAAAATCTATCTTAATCAATTTTTTTTGTGTGTAGTGAGACAAAATACCCAAAACCTGCAATTTAAAGGGGGAGAGATTTGTTTTGGCTCATAGTTTGTAGAGGTTTAAGTTCATAGCTGGCTGGCTCCAAGGCAGGGTGCATGACAGAGGGGCACGGTGGAGAAAGAGTTCTGGCACGATCACAGAAAGTATAGACAGAGAGGAAGGAGCTGGGAAGGGAGATAGACCCTTCTATGCCTCACCCACAGTGACCCACCTCTTCTAACCAGGCCCCACTTCCTAATAGGAAATCAGTTATAACACCCATACTCCAATACCTTCCAAAAGCCCCAACTATAAGTACCTGAGCCTCTTGGGGGACATCTAGATATGAACCATAACAACACCTTATATCATATAAAATAATGAACAAATACTGATAAGCTGTTAATAACTGAAATCCATGTTTTCTTTGATTTCCTTAGTTCTGTCTTTTGGTCTTCCAGGATCTTATGCAGGATCCCACGTGGTATTGAGTTGTCATGTCTTCTTAGACTGTTTACTGTGTATGTGGTGATGTGTTCTGACTTTCCTGGTTCCAATGACCTCTACTGTGTCAGGAGGGAGGACATGTAAAGTGTTTTGTATTTTGTCCCCATTGCAGTTTACTTGGGACTTTCTCATGGTCAGGCTGGGATATGGTTTCTAGGGAAGCAGATCACAGAGATGAGGTGCTGTTCTGTTGCTTCATACCTTCAAGGTGAATTATCATGTTAGTGTTGTAAGTACCTGGATGAGGTAGTGTTTGTTAGCTTTCTCACTGAGAGGTCAGCCCCCCCTCCCATATTCACTTGTATGTATTCTTGTAGGGAAAGTCTTTGCAATGCTGTCATGTAAGCAACGGAGATTTAGCTCCACTTCCTTGATGCCTGAGATACTGCATCAGTTATTTGAAATTCTTCCGCATAGAGATTTTGACTCAACCGCATTCATTTGTCTATTTAATAATTTATTTACACCAGTATGGATACTTGGATTGTTACTTTCAGCTTTCATTTGCTATTCAATTCTGCAGTATTTCGTTGTTCAGTTTGTTCCTGCTTTAGCCTTTGGGAGTTCTTTCATGGGCTTCAAATTTCATTTGATGTACTTCATGTTTTTATTCCAAGTTCCTTACTTTCTGGTACTTCACAATTATCTTGGCTCATATATTTACTGTCCCAGTCCTCATATTAGCAATTTTGTCCAAGCCCGGGTTCTTTTTTTATTATAGAACAGTATTAAAAACTTAGATCAGACAGGTAAATGTGGTCATCTTATCTTGACCCTCATGACTGACAATGCCAATAATATTATGTGTATATTCTAACCTGCACATACACATCTACTTATGAACATTCTATGTGAAAGTCTGTATGTATACTAAGGCAAACCTGAGTTTATACTTACAATGCTCTCTCCAGTCAGTGGACTCTGATCCATTATGACCCCTGATTCTCTCCTTATTTAGCAGTAACTTCTCACTCCAGGACTGAGAAAACTGCCCTAGGGTGGGTAGCCTGCATAAAATAGAAGGAACAGAAAGAGGGCTAATGTGCTCTTGCCTGCCTGCTTGTCATGGACTGTTTCTCCTCTGCGATTCCCCTCTGCCATGCCATCCTGCCTTGGAGCCAGCCAACTATGGGCTGACAACTCTACAAACTGAGCTAAATAAACCTTTCCCCCTTTAACTTTGGGTGTCAGGTATTTTGTCTCAGCAGTGAGAAAAGTAACCAAGACAGTCACAAATAAATAAATAGGAGAAACAGAACAATGCCTCCTTACAGGAAGAATTCTGTTAATAAGATGTATAAAGAATGAGAGAAATAGAAAAATCACCATCAGAATCCCACAGCAATAATTGCTGGAGGCAGTTACACCGGTGGTGCTACAATTAATGGGCATAGATTTTCTTCTGTTTTCCACTTGAACTTTTTACTTAACGTTTCTCAAATTGTATTCTAGGAAGTATTTTGAGTACACTTTTGAGTTTTAGTTTCTGTTTACATTAACTTAATTCGATATGGGTTTTAAATACTTGTTCCATTACTGTTTTTGGATAAAAATATGAGTAGTGGTTTTCAGGCAGAATTTCCAAAATTATGATATTGAATAACAAGGAAAGAGTACCAAATTTCATTAATTTTGCAGAAAGGCCAGGAGGGGGCGCATGTACCCTGCTGAACTATGAGCCTCCTGCACTGAATCCTAGTGGCCACCGAGGACGCTCTGCGGCCTTTCGTGGCTCGTCAAACCTTTAGGATTGACCAGGGAGAAGCATGCCTGTCTGCTGTGCAGCCATGAGGGAAAAACTTCCGGTCTTCAGAGTGCTGGGTGGGCGGAGAGACAGGGGTGAAGAGTCTTCCGAGAAGTCAGCACAGGGAGGGGCTTATGGGAAAGGTGTCAAAGTAACTACTGTTTCCACTGGACACTGAAGGCATGGTTCCCCTATTATGATGTCGCTGCCATGGCTTGCAGCACTCATGTACTGTCCACACAGTGATCTCTAATACAAATATAGTACCTAGGCAAGGCCTGTAATATCTGAACTTTGCACCCCCTAATACTGATATCCACGCAGTGGCCTCTTAACATGAGTACAGTATCTGCAGGGCAGCCTCTAATCCTAATTTAATGTCCACAGAATGGTCCCTAAGAATATAATGGTATCGTCACTGTGGCCTCGCCTTATAATACCCATATGGTGGCCTATAATACCACACCGTGGACTTCTAATATCAAAATGATATCCACACATTGGCATCTTTTTTGGGGCATGTGAGGGGAGCAGGGTCTCTCTGGGAAGTTCAAGTTTCCTTCAGACTCACAATCCTTCCTCAGCCTCCTGAGTGCTGGAATGACAGGCATGTGCCACCTTGTGTGGCTTCTAGTGGCATCTTACCACTAATGTAACAGCAGCATTATGGCCTTTAATGGTAATGTCCACATTGTGGCCTGTAACAGTAATTTAATATCTAATTGCTGACCTCTTATACTAATATAATATCCATCCTGTGGCCTTTAATACTAACAATACTTGTGTAATACTCAGACAGTAGCCCCAGATACTGAAACAATATCCATAGAGTGGTTTCTAATCCTAATATCCACATTGTGGCTTCTGAATACTATTATGATAAAATTCCAACAGTAGCCTTTACTGCTAATGTAAATTCCACCCAGTAGACTCTGAATATTAACATGATTTCCACATAGTGCTTTAATTCTAAAGCACTGTGCAGTATCCACATATTGGTGTTGCCTATTATAATAATCACTCAGTGGCTTCCTAATTGTAATATAATATCCACACAGTGGCCTCTGTGACATTCCAATTGTCTTACAAGGGCAGTGATTTCACAGCTGAGGCCAAACTGCATGTGGGTAGGATCGGCGTAATAGTTCAGGTGGAGTGTCAGCTTAAACAGCTTTGGGATCTGCCTGGGGGTTGTTGAAGCATACTTCTGGATTTGTCTGGTCAGATCATGGAGATGCAACCCGGCTGCTTACATCTGGTTTCTCACCCCTTCTAGTCTGGCAACGTTACCCTGGACTGCTTCTTGACCCATATGAACTAAGAGCTTTGCTTTGCCAAGCCCTTCTGCCGTGATGTTGCTGCCTTGGAGCTAGCTGACCCTGCCCTGAATCCCCCACAAAAATGAGCCAAATTAAACCTCTTCTCCTTTAAACTGTGGGTGTCAGGTATTGTGTGCTTGTGATGAGAAAGCTCGCTAATACACTTTGCTTCTAGAGATACATTTGATGTTTTTTTTTCTGGCATGATATTGACATGTGTGTTATAAAAAGTATTTTACTCCCCAATACTTTCAAACTTATAAGAGACAGACAATCATGTTACATAGTATCCGTTAACCACTCACCTTCCCCAGTGGTTATTGTTGTCCACATTTGTGAGTCTACGTTAAACACTGCAGTGTATTTTACCCAAAGGAGAGACAATCCCAGGTGACTACCACAGAACCCTCATGTCAGGAAATCAATGGGGTTTTGACATGATAATCCAACCCTCTGGCCCACTTCACTTTCACCACTGCCATATCAGGGAGAAAAACATTCTAAAGTTTCCAAAAATGACCTAGATTTTGATTTTCCTTCCACTATTCTTGGTTATATTGTGCTGCTGGGTACGTAGGACCAAAAAGAAGGCTCCAATGTCAACAAAACTCTCTTTCCCCCTCCTATTATAGTAGTTTAGTTTAGTTATGTCAGATAAAAGAAAAGAAAATAGCCCAACCAAGTTAAGAGCTAATTCCAGCAGCCAAGCCAAGCTTAGAGATGCAAAGGTAAACACAAGAAGAAGGCTAAAATGTCAGGATGAGAAAAGAGAGATAAGGACCTTTCCTCCAGGAAGAATATATGCTAAGTTAGTTTTTAGTTCCTCTCTACTTCTGGACCTGGGCTTCAAGGGACTTGAGAAAAAATGCAAGATAACCAGTTTTATAAAGAAACTCTTTTGAACTCATCCCCTTTGAAGGAAGCCTCCACCGTGACACCTGTGTTCTACCTCTCTATCTAAGGCTGAGGCAAATTTTTTCTCCTTTACCAAGAACTTTTTTTCCTTCTTATTTCCAATAAACACTCTCCTAAATTTCTCCTTTTGTCCTCAGATTTATTCTTCAATGTTGGGTGACAAAGAACTCAGGATTATGCAGAATTAGCTGTTTTACTATGATTGAAGTCAGCCTGGGTGCCTTGCATGTGACTCAGAGGGCCTACTGAGGATCCTGGTGTCTCTTTCAATTCTCATCAAATTGTGCCATCTTCCACGTCACTTTGTCCCTGGGTAACTGTTTTTCACCTTCCTTTCTGGACATTTTCTCTTCTAATATCTCCTCTGTGTACTGGTTAGTGCCCAGTCTCTGAGGTCTCCACAGCCCTTCCGATTGTGAGGACCTGCAACTTGTGAGAGAGTTCTGGGGCCCTCTTCCAGTAGTCCTATTCACCTCAGGGGCCAGCTGATCGTGGAGATAAGAACCAAAATGCTGACTACCCCATGGGCCTGCTTATCTTCTGACTGCTAAGTCTTGATTGTTAAACACCCAGAAGGCCACGTCTATCAGGCTAGTGAGGGAGTGGTTGGTTTCAGTTCTAACTTCTGTAGTTCTCTATGAATGTCTGGAGCCCTGTGAGAAATACAGCGTGATTGCATGACTAGCCCTCTCCCTACTCGATCAGGTCTCTGTTGGTGTAGACTCTTAAACGTTAGGGAACTTTCTCATAAATGTGGCGAGGTTTTTTTTTAGATGCTGGGTTATCTGCTGGAATTTACTCCAATTTATTGGCCTTTTCCAAAGTAATTGTATTTCCTTGAGAATCATGGGGCCAAAGTGAGTGAGATGGTTCCAGGCCTCTTTGTTATGGAAATTCCATCCAGGATCTTGGTGAGGGACTTCACAG
Organism: Hystrix cristata; assembly: GCA_004026905.1. NCBI lineage: Eukaryota > Metazoa > Chordata > Mammalia > Rodentia > Hystricidae > Hystrix > Hystrix cristata. The sequence goes on along the minus strand of PVJO010003269.1, from coordinate 32,313 downwards.
GGCTTATTGGAGAGAGTGACCTTTATTTGCCTCTTGACCTTGCCTGCTTCTTCTCTTGCCTTTGATCACAATAGGGCTGTCTCATCACTCATTGGAAGAACACTGAGGAGGGTCAGTGTATTAGGACAAGAAGACTGGAGTAGTCCTCTAAGAAAGTTTCCGGGTGTTTTCTTAAGCTCCTAGTATGGGCTTTCCAGTTATGCAAGTCAGAGGGGCAGAAGGGCACATATGCAGTGCCCCAAATCTCCTCCCTCTGGCTTCTCCAATAGGGAAATGGTCCTAGAGGCTGGTAACTTGTCCTGTTTCTAGTGCTGGTGTAGCTAGGAGCTCTCTTTGGTGGAGGATAGGTGGAGATTTGTCAAGAATGTGGGGCGGGCTCGATTTTGCCAAGAGAGGCAGCAATGAGTATCGGCGTATTATGATTTACACCTAGAAGTCCCCCAATATCTCTTGTGCTTGTAGGTGAGACTTGGGGAGGTGCCTGGATCGGGGAGTGCAATACTCACCAGTGGGTTAGTCCACTGTTGAGTTTATAGCTCATTGTGACATTGGGAGGTGAAGCCTGCTTGGAGGACATAGGTCACTGGGGGAAGGTGGCCTGGAAGGGTCTGACTCCCACCCTAGATCTCTCTCTGCTTCCTGTCTGCCAGGTCGTGAGCTGTTTCTCCTCTGCCCTGCAGTGCTGCCTTGGAGCCAGCTGACTTTGGCCTGAAACCTCTACGAACTGTGAGCCAAAATAAACCTTTCCCCCTTAGAGTTGTGGGTGTTGGGTATTGAGTCTGTCTGATGAGAAAGCAACTAAGACATAGGGTAAAGGACGGAAGGGAAGTTGGAGTTGGCATAGAGGGCAGAAAAGTCCGGAGGAGTCTGAAGGGGAGGTAGCGAGGGAGTACACCCTCCTGAACTCATAATGGGAACATAGTTTACGCTTTTGTTATTTTTACTGTTACATGTTCGCAATACATAGTCTTTACACTGAGCTTGAAGGTTTGATGCATATAACATCTTGATCACTTTTACTGCCCCTAAACCCCCTTCCCTTCTCTCTCCATCCCCAGATTGCCTTTCCATTCCTATAGTCTACTTCCTTGTTTTTTTTTAACATGGCTATTTGATTTTTCTTTAAGTAGCTTATATTTTGAGTGTCATATTAGAAAGACTGTGTGGTAGTTAACATTTTGTGATTTGCTTCCCTTCACATTGTGATCTCAATATCCATCCATTTTCCTACAGATGACTCAAATTTATTCTTCATGGCTGAGTAGTACTCCACTGTGTATGTACCACATTTATCTGTTAATGGGTATCTAGGCTACTACTGTAATGTAGCTATCATGAGTTGTGCTGCTGTAAACATGGGCATGCATGTATCACTGTAATAAGATGGCTTTAGCTTTTCTGGAAAGATACCCAGGAGAATTATACCTAGGTCAGTTGGAATTTCTATTTTTAGTTTATTCTTTTAGTTTCTGAGAGACCCACACTTCTGACAAAGGGCCAGAAAACACTGAGCATAGAAGACCTGGACACATTTGCTTAGCCTTTGGAAATATAAATCCAACTGTAGAATAGTGTTATAATCTAAAACAAGATTGCACAGCCAAGTTACCCGGTTCTCCAGTTCATAGTAAGGCCAAGCCATTCTGCATTAGAAAATGCGTTGTTTCTTTATCAGGTGTTATCCAAAGGACTTCCAATTTGAAGTATGTGCCTTAGTGGCAATTTCTCTGGGATCGAGACCTGTGTGATTGCACTTTTGATTCTAAATTGCAAATTTGTTTCCAATTTCCTTAGTTAGTGCCCACACCAATGATTTTTCTTTTGCTCTCCTATACACCCCAAAGTGTTCTGTTTGCTTGCACAGGTGGGGCTCTAGGAGACCCAACACTGTGTATCTCTAGGGATTACAGCAGACCTGGCAGCAGAAGCAAAGAGAGAACAGGAAGTGGGAAGCAATCCTCCAGAGACACACAGGAGAAGGTAGAAAGCTGGCTCCTCTTATCTGTTTTCACTTGTCGGGCACAGTATCTTAGAAGCTGTGGTATGCATTGTGAGACTATCAATACATGTGGCTCAGAAATCCTTTCTTGTAAGCCGAGAGGGTAAGAATCTAGAAAAACTGTTTTCCAGGAATAGTAAGGCTAGATCTGTTTGGAAAGTGATAGCTCAAAGGGAAAGCAGGGGCTACAAAAACTTCCTTGGGATTATAGCCAGCAAAAGAAGTGAATAGAATTCTCCCAGAACATTCCTCTGAGGTGTGGGAAGTTCTTAAGGAAGGGAATAAAGATAAAGCCCAGTGGACAGGAGGAGAGTGTAAAATCAGTAAAGATGGAAGAATAAAGCAGCTGCAGAAGACAGTGAAAGAAAAGAAAGTGCTCAGATTGGGGTGGGGAAGGCAAAGATATGCTTTAAGAAAAGTTTCTCCCAGCCAGCCAGAGTGCTGAATAGAGTAAAAAGGAAATGCTGGGGTTAGATCAGGATACATAGACATGGTAACGGGACATGCATGTCACCCAGCCTGGATCCACCTGTGGGAATGTTCCAGGAGATTCCTCACAGAGGGGCGCCTCTGCCTCCCAGATTCCCACCCGGAGCCCTGAGCTCACAGCACTGTGTCTCTCAGCCTCCCAGAGAGGATTTCAGGCTTGAGGAATTCGTCTCACCCCCAGATGTCTCTGTCAGGCCCCTTTAGTAAGCTTAACACAAGTATAGGTGTGTGCACTTGTGATGGTTTTCACAATTTCACATTCTGAGATATATTTCAGAAATTTCCAGGATTGTCATTTTCAGTCTCTTCTGAAAGATATATGATGGTAGCGTAGATTTTTAATATGTATGCTGTATTGTCTGCATAAGTAGTAGGAAAGTAACTGTCCATTGTGATCTCATCTTTTGCCTCATTAATCTCATGATTGTATCATTCTCTCAATTAAAAATAGTAAGTCAATGCCCACAATTGATTTACTTGTTTCCTCTCCAGTGTTTTCTTTGTTCTTATGTGTGTTCTAGCACTGCACTATAGAAGCAAAGAAATGTCTTGCCGCACTGGCTGTGGAGGTTGCCTCTGGCTGTATCCCGTAGTAACATGGGACCGCTAGGGGGCGGGCTCCCTCCATCGACCCCAGCACAGTTGCTCGAAAAACTACTCAGATTTTTCTGATGAGGGAAGCATTTAAAAAGAAAGAAAGGAAGATTGTCTGGGAGCATTTTATTTATAGACTCTCAGCTTGTATCTTATCCAAACTTTGTCGATAATGTAGAAAAGTAGCTGTTTGATAGGAGAAAGTGAAGTACAGAATGATACTTTCTTCTGTCGCTACTACTAACTGAATGTGAAATGTACATATTAATAACACCCTTCTGCCCCAGCTCCACCTACAATAAATGATCAAAGGTAGGAAAGTATAGTGCTCTGGACCATGGGAGGAGAGACTGCCTCTATATAAAACTTTCATCTCTCACTTTCTGGTTTTAGACCTTGGATAAATTCTTTCACAGTATTTTTCTCCATTTCCTTACTTATAGAATGAGGATCACAGTATCTATTTTAGAGAGTAATTATAATAATACAACATATTGATGAAAGTGCTCGTGATTTTTTTTCAAGTAATTGGCTTGCGCACAAGTTTCATAATGGAAAAATTTAGAATACTTAGAAGAGGACCTGGTATAGGGCAGGCTCCATGTAAATATCTGCTGTTGCTACTAACCCTGCCACTTGCGCAGCTGTGCTCACCTGGCTGTCAGGGTGTGTAATGGATGGTCACTGTTAGGGCAGGATGACGTGGTCCTGGAAGGGAGGTGGGTGCCCGAGACTGGGCATGAAGTAGGAAGAATCCCCTGCTGGAGGAGAACTGCAGAGTCGGAGGTGCTGGGAACCTGCTTCAGAGAACTAACTTGTGTGCCGGCTGAGTCACAAACTGCACTCTGTGTTCTGTCTTGGTAGTCCTGCCTAGTTCCTTTCACGGCCTTTCTGTTATACAGCTATTCTTGTAGGTAAGGAATAAAACCAAGTGCCTCCTTACCCTCTAACTTTTTGAGCATTGGTCATTTGGTAGGCACTAGCTAAGTGCTTTGTGTGGATTGAACTTTATGTAACTCTTCCATGTAGGTAATGTGGTTACCTATATCTTATAGACAAGGAAACACCGGTGTTGAGAGGTTAAACCTGACTCTACATGCTTGTCATAGTGAGAAATAAACGAGCATCCAATTAAAAAACTTTAGTAGAATAAAGGAAGCAATTAACAGAATGGACAGACAGCCTCAGAATGGGAAAAAACCTTTGCCAGCTACTCTTCTGACAGAGGATGAATATCCAGAATATATAAAGAACTCAAACAACATCAGGGAAATGCAAATCAAGGAAGGAGGTTAAGTGACTTATTCAAGCTGATGTGCCCCGTTAGCATCAAAGATAAAACCAAGACCTCACAATGCTCTTCTAGGCTGAGCTTTGTGCAGAGGCCTGGGATGCCTGAGCCATTCTCACATGCGGGACGTGGTCTCCCCAGCTTTCCTGTACTGTACTCAGTCCTCCAGGCCATGCTGCATGCTGGGTCTCTGGGCTTCACTGATGAGCACTGGCTGCACTCCAGGCTCAGATCCTCCCACATGATGCTCAGCACCCGGGCAGGCTGCTGAGCCCTCCTCATGCCCCATTGATTTTGGAGTGTTTAGTTCATGGTTGGTTTGTGTTCAAGGCAGAAGTGGCATAGTGGAGAAAAGCTGCTCAATCTATAGTAGCCAGAAAGCAGGCAGAGAGAGAGAGAGAGAGAGAGAGACAGAGAGAGAGAGAGACAGAGACACAGAGAGAGAGAGAGAGAGGAGAGAGAGAGAGAGAGAGAGACAGGAGCCAGGAACAAGAATATACCTTTCTGGGTCACACCCCACTGACGCAACTTCTCCAAACAGGCCCCACTCTACCTTTGCACACAGTATGAAGAAGTCACATCTCTGAACCCCGAGTCCTAGACTTGCATCTGAGCAGCAGTCTTGGGAATATCCCTGCTTCCCCCATGGGTCTTGGGGAAGATTAAAGCAGCAGGCCCAACAGACTTGGCAGGCCAGATCTGTGGAGAAGAGTGCTCATTACAGCACACCCAGGACCCCTCAGCAGCCTCAGCACTTTGTGAGCACCTGATGTGTACTGGAGTCCATGGCCAACACCTGATGAATTGCCTAGTGTTAGCCAATGTGCACACGAGCGTGGAAACAGACCTGGAGGGGAGACAGATGGTGTTATCTGGTCCATGCAGTTCTGAGCCATGTTCTGTGAATGAAGAAACATTAAGCAGGGAAAATGTCACCCTCCACTTCCTTCTGTCATACCGTCTTAGTCACTCCTGTGCAAGGTATCCTTGCTCGTCAGAGAATGGAGCCCAGAGTTTCCTGTAAGACTCAAGCCACGGTCCCACCTTCCTGAGCTTCCACCCTGGCTGTTGCGCTCCATCCTGTGGTCCGTGGCAGGGCCAGCACTGACCCCTCTCCCATAGCTGTTCAAGAACATGATGCCCTGTACTTGCTGGGGACACACCTGGCTCTGTGGGACAAGAAGGACAAGGAGCGCCTGGCTCCCTCCATTGGCAGCACTGTTGTCCATGCCCTGGTGAGGCCTGTGTGGTCACCACTTTCCTCATGGACTGCAGCGTGAAGGCCCAGACAGTCCCATGTGGCAAAGCACCAGTATGAGGGGCCAGGGCATGCTGCAGGAGGGGCACGGGAGCTTCTCTGCAGCTCTCTGTGCTCCCAGGCTGTGGTCCCCGCTCAGTGCCCCTATAAACGTCAGGCCCCTCCTTCCCAGGGCCATGCTGGCTTTGACTCTCAGATCCCACTTTCTGGATGCTCACTCACTCCTCATACACTTTCCTGGAGGTGAGCTGAAATCCTGGTGTCTGTTTTCTGTTGTGTACCATGCACAGCCTCCAGGGGCTTCCTCGGCATCCTTATCAGGTGTGGGGGTGCTCGGATCAGGGGGCCAGTGCGGGCTCCAGTGGCACTGACAGCGTTCTGCTTCCCTAGGAGGGCTGACTCCTGAGGCTCTCCTCCTCCCTCTAAACCAGCCTCTCTAAGCTGCCAGTGTCATCCACTGCCTGATGAAGACCGGAAGAATTCTCCACGTGGGTGCTCCTCTGTGCAGGAGCTCTGGGTGATCCAGGACTGTGTTGTGCCTCACAGGAAGTGCCTGGCTGCAAATTCCGAGGGCAGCGTCACCTGTGGGTGAGACTCATTCTCTCTGGGCCCAGGCAGCAGATCTCCCTCAGGACTCTTCATCCTTCTCTGTCAGCCACCGGGCAGGGACACCTGCAAAATTTCATGGTGTTTAGATTGTAGCCCCATTATTTTTTATGCAGTTAACATCAACTCTGACCAAAATGGAAGAGTTTAGCAGAAATGGGGATGGGGTCCCCAGTCTGCTGGTCTAGAGGTTCCCCTCTCCAGGCCCAAAGAGCACTGAGGTTTCAGGGGAACTCTGTTTGCAAACTATCCACCCAGTCAGTTTGGAGTCTAGGTTCTAAAAGAAAGAGGATTTCACTGGCACCACTCCACAGCCTTCTCCCCGTGACCTTCCTGTGCTCTGCAGGGATGGGGACAGCCTTGTATTCTGGAAACTGTCTGGAATTTTCTATGTAGAGAACAAATTCTCTCCAAGCACAGAGCTGGTCATCAAGGAAAGAAGGGTGCTGGGTGAATAGAGGAGGAGTTTAGGGTGCAAGTATTAGTTCCTCAAAGAAAGCATCTTTGAAATGTTCCCATCTTGACTCATCTGAAAGAAGTGAAAAGGTATCTGTTCATCTGTGGGCAGGTGGGGCGTTTTGGGTGCAGGAGACTGTCACTTAGTGGATATAGTGGAAACATCCGTGTTGTTCTTGGAGGGCAGGTGAGCCTGCAGGATTCACAGGTGGGGACTCTAGCTTTTTTTGGGGGGGATTTATCATTATCCACACCAGAAATGGAGAATATTTTAGAGACTAAATGTCCAAACTACAGCCCAAAGCCCATTTATTTATCACATAGTGCTGACACTTCCCTGTGTGTGCTGTTATCTGGTGCTTAACAGCTGGTGTGATGCTGGGGTGATGCTGGAGTGACTTGGCTTGGGCACCCACAGAGGAGGCTCTGTACACCCACTGCAGCATAGTTGCCATAGATTTGCCACCACTGATCTAGACTGTTAGGTGGATGCAAGGGGGTGCAGCCAGCCTGTTCCCCCACAGCCAAGCTCTGCTTCTCCTTCTGTGTGCACTGTACACCCAAGGGGAGCAGCCTGCCTGGGATGGCAGTGGCATGGGGACGTGAGTAGGGGTTTTGACCCAGGGCAGCTTCCTGGAAGTGGCTGTGCCCCAGAGGAGTCATGGGAAATACCATGAACAGCACCCCACAGATCCCACTGACCTTATCATTAGGTCGTATCCTTGGTCAGTGGGAACAGTTTGACCCCAGTTTGAAAAAGGAATGACTTTTCTACTATTTCAATATGCTTTGGATCTAATATGAACTAGGGACTGGCAAGACATGGATACCAAATGGTAGCTTAAACCACAATTCTATTTTTTGGTTAAATTGTTTCTGCACAAAGAATAGACGGTGGAGTGAAATATCTTCTGTTCAGGCTTTCATGACCCCTTATCCCTGGAAAAGCTCAGACACTATGGTACTTAGTGTGGCCCATGAGGGAGAGATGAATGTCATTGATGGCACTGTTCTCAGACGACCACTTGTCTCTCTGTGGAGATGTAGGTCTCTGCCATGTGTTTCCATCAGAGACTAGAACTCCAGAGAGACCCATTCTTTTTTTTTTTTTTTTTTTAGATAGAGTCTCACTACATAGTTCAGGTTATCCTTATACTCACTGTATACTCCATGCTGGCCTCAAACTTAGCCTCCCAAGTGCTGAAATCAACAGGCATGTGCCACCACATTTGGCAAGATCCAGTATTTTCAAATATGACCCAATTGCTGGACATGACCTTTTCTGTGTTCAACAAATGGGATCTAGATGAGGATGAAAGGAGAAGAACTGAAAAAAAAAAAAAAAAGACCAAAATTATGGCTGTCCCCATTGGTGATTCTTTAAGCACAACAAAATTGTGTGAGGGAAAACCCAGAGCCAGTCAAGGCCATCGAGATAACTGGATGCTGGGCATCGAACTGTACCAAGACACCCCCGCAGGCCCTGCCCCTTGTGTCAGATGGCTGATGTGCCTGACTCACAGCAGTGGAGAACATCTGCCTCCTGCTCTGGTGAAGACTGCAGGGGTCTGGGGCCACCAGCAGTGCCCTATCTACAGACATCTCTGTTCCCTATGAGGGAACCCATGTGATGCGGGACATCATAGGCAAACAAGTTCAATTATCTATTTTAACCTCCTTCTCTGGAAAGCCCTCCTGTAGTTCAATAGCCATAGTTGTGGTAGAGGAGGCCCTTAGTTAGTACTTCTTTACTTCTGCATTGACATGCCAGTTCAAAGGTTTACTGTTAAACCATGAGATTTTAATTGTCCCATGGTGTTCTACTCCCTTGCTAGGAAGAGATTAACTGTTGTAATTGGGGGATAATTCTTAAACTCTGCAAGACCAAAGTGGATTAGCCAACAGACTGGATCCTTCTGCATGGTCTAACGAGATAAGGGAGACGTATAAAATGAGAGAAACAGGGCAAAATTTTGTAGAAAAGCATCACCCGAATAAGGCGGTAGCAGTGTGAGCGATGAATCTGTTTAATGACACTTCAATGTCACATTTCTGCAAAATCCTGAAAAGGAGACAAAAGCACCTGTCACTGGATATGTTCCTTGTTAAAGCTGCATAAAAAGAAAAAAGATTTCATTGAGTCAATAGATAGCAATGATTCATTAGTGATAGTGAAATTTGTCCTACATAATAACCCTCCTTCTTCTCTGTCACTTCCCTCACACCAGCCATGAAGGTTTTCAAAGTTAATTACAGGTTAATTTGTTTATTTTTATTTATTTTTTGTTTTCCTTATTATTATTTTGTATTATATTACAGTATTATAATCATTTTAGTATGATATTTTTAGGTTGTGGAATGAATCATCTGAGTTTCTATTATTTCTAATGAGGACATTCTCTTTGATATACAAGTGTTGGATTACAAGCATGCTTCTGGAAGAAATTAGGCTCACAAACCAAGATTTTGTACACATTTTTCTCAGTAGTACATGGAACATTTTCCAAAGTAGACCACAAAGTAGACTGTAAAGTATGCTTAAATAAATACAAAGGAATAAAAATAATCTCATGCATATTATAAGATCATACCACTATGAGCAAAAATTAATGGCAAAAGAAACCACAGATTAAATAAGGCACTCAAATAATAAGCCACAGAACAAATCAAGGAAGAAATTAAAACTTCCTACAATCTAGTGATAATGGCTGTACAGCATATTGGAACTTAGGAAACACACTGAAAACAGTCCTGAGAGAGAAATTTATAGCTGTGAATGCCCAAATTAAAAAAATAGTCAACCACTCCAACCTAATGATGAGTCCCAAACTTCTAGAAAAACATGGACAATCAAAATCCCACACCAGTTCAAGGAAGGAAATTATAAAGTTCAGAGTGAAAATTAATGAAATTGAGACCAAAAATACGAAGAATCAATAAACCAAAGAGTTGGTTCTTCAAAAGGTTAAATGAAATAGACAAGTCCTCAGCACAATTTAGGAAAAGAAGCAAAGAAATGACCTATATGGGGACTGGGGATTTAGCTCAGTGCTTAGAGTGCTTGCCTTGCAAGCACAAGGCCCTGAGTTCGATCCCCAGTTCTATATTCATGCAATTAGGAATGAAAAAGGCAAATTTACACTGGAAACCACGGAATTTCAGAGGATTATAAGTAAATACTTTTAAAATCTGTATTCCAGTAAATTGAAGGATCTAAAAAATTGGACCAATTACTAGACACATGCGAATTATCAAAATGGAACCAAGAAGACATAAAAACATGAACAGTCAAAAAATACGCGAGGGATTTTAGGCAGTAATAAAAAGCCTACCAACTAAAAAAAGCCCTGGACTCAATGGATTTACCACCAAATTTTACAAGCATTTTAGGAAAGAGCTAATGCCAATGCTACCCCCAAAATTGAAATTTTTAGGGAAGAGCTAATGCCAGTGCTCCCATGAAATTGAAAAGGAAGGAGAAATGCTAAAATTTCTTGAAGCTAGCGCTATCCTGATACCAAAATGGGAAAAGGACATTACAAAAAAAGGAAACTACAGACCAGTCTCCTTAATGACCATAGGTGCAAAAATCCTCAACAAAATGCTTGCAAACAGAATACAACAAATCATTTAAAAGATCACTCGTCATTACCAAGTTGGTTTCATCCCAGGGATGCAAAGACAGTTCAACACGTGTACATTAGTAAATCTCATACACCATATAAACAGAAGGATAAAAAAAATCATGCGACCTTTTCAATAGATGCACACAGCGTGCAACAAAAACTTAATGTCCACTGATGATAAAACTTGAAAAAAATCTTACATAGAAGGACTTTATCTTGAAATAATAAAAGCTTTTTATAACAAACTCACATCCAGCATCACACTAAATGGGGAAAGATTGCAAGCAGGAATGAGACGTGGGTGTCCATTGTCATCACTCCCGTTCAACACAGTACTCAACGCTTTAGCCTGAGAAAGGAGGCGTCTGCCTGCATCTGCTTTTTCTTTTGTTTTTCTTTTTCTTTAAATCCATTTAGCCACTTTATTCTTCTCTTTGGAAAATCTTAAAATCTATTTAAATATAGTTTCATGCCACATAACGGTGTTTAAGTTAACAAAGAACAGTATATATTTTGATGATGGCCCCAAATTTCCTGGGAAAATTGTAGTGTGAAGTATACTCTAAAATGTTTTTATAAGTATGTACTCTATAATGTTTGTACAATAAAAGTTACCTAAAGACACATTTCCAAGAATATAGTCATGTTGTTAAGCAACATGACTGTAATTACTTTCAACTAATTACTGATAAGTAAAGACTTAGTTTTGCCATTTTGTTATTATTTTGTAGTTCTTCATTTTTCCCTGTTCTCCTATTTCGTTGTTTATAATTTTCTGTAGTGGTATGTTTTGATTTCTTTCTCTTTTACACATCTACTATCAGTTTTATTTTGTTTTCATCATGAGAGAGACATAAAACAATGTATAACAGTATTGAAGCTGATATATACTTAATGTCAATCACACACAAAAACTGCATTTTTGCTTATATTTCATTTTCTGATTTTACAGTTTTTATCTTTTTATATTGCATATTCACCAACATTATTGTAGCTAGGGATACTTTTAACACTTTTCATTTTTCACCTTTATGATCACCACCACTATTGTTTTCTAGTATCCTTCATTTAACTATATAGTCATGTTTACCTGTGGGTTTTATACTTTTAGTTGTTTTTATTTTACAAATCAGCATCTTCTCCTTTCATCTGGAAGAACTCCCTTTCACATTTCTTATAAGGTGGTTCTCATGGTGGTGAACTCTCTCAACTTTTAAAAATTATAAATAGACAAATCATAATAGCAAAGTGTATACTTGTGGGGTGGAAAATGATGTAAATATAATTGTAAGTACACTTGTAAGTATAATTGGAGATAATTAAATCTAATTAATTTATCCATTATTTAACTACTGAATATTTCTTGTGGTAACAACAAATTTACTTTCTTAGCAATTTTGAAGTGTACAATTCATTGTTAACTATATTTACTATGTTTTGCAAGATACCTCTAAAAGAAAACACATTTTCCTTGTCTAACAGGATATATAGTTTTGACCATCATCACTTCATCTTCCTGCCCCAATAACCTTCATTCTACATCTGCATCTCTAAATTCAATTGCTTTAGATTTCATATGTAAGTAAGAATAGGTAGAATGTGCCTTTCTGTGTCTGATCCATTTTATTTATCATAATGTTCTCCAATGCAATCATGTTGCCATAAATGATAGAATTTCCTATTGAAGGTATGTATATTTACCACAGTTTCTTTATCTATTTGCTGTGGTATAAATGTGCCCTCCAAAGTTCATGTGTTGGAAAATTGGTCCCTAATGTTGGGTGTTGGGAAGCAGAACTTTTAAGAAATGATTAAACCATGATAGTTCTGGCCTCATGACTGGACCAAAGCCACCCTTGTCAGGGAGGGGTCCTTATAGGCTATGTGTTTGGCCCATTTCCCTGTCTCTTACTATGGGATGTGCTTCACTGTATTATGGTGCAGCAAAAAGTCCTTATCAGAAGATACTGGACTTTCCAGACTCTAGAACCCTGAGCCAAATAAACATCTACTGTTTATATATTACTCAGTGTGTAGCAGTCTGTCATTGCAGCAAAAATTGGACTAAGACATCATTCATCTGTAACTAGATGCTTAGGCTGATTCTGTGATACAGCTATTATAAAAAGTGCTGCAATGAATATGAGAATGTAGATATATCAACAATTGGATTCCACATCTTTTGGCTAAGTACCCAGCAGTAGCATTGCTGGATAATAAGGTAATTCGACTTTTACTTTTTTGGTGAACACGTGACTGTTTTAATTTACTCTTCCACCAGAAGTATACAGGTGTTGCCTTTTCTCCTTATACTTGCTGACATTTATTGTCTTTGTCTTTTGATGACAGGCATTTGGACAGGTGCAAGCCGATCTCCTTCTTTCCCTCACCTTTTATTTGTCTGAGAATATCCTTGTTTCTCCTTTATTTTAAGAAGGACAATATTGTCATATAAAATATTTTTAATTAGCGAGTTTTTGTTTGTTTCAGCACTATGAACATATAAACCCACTCATCCATGGCCTGAAAATTTCTTAAATCTGGTGATAGTCTTGTATGGTATTCCCTTGTGTGTTGTTAGTCTGTTTCTTCTTGATACTTTAGAATTCTTACTCTTTGAGTTTTGGCAATTTGATTATAATGTATCTTGGTTGAATTTGGTGGGGGATGAGCTTGTTTACATAACTTAGACTTTAATATATATGGATATCCATATTTCTCCTAAGAATTTTAAGCTTTCAGTCATATTTGTTGTTATGGTTGGTGTCTAGATGTCCCCCCCCAAAGCCTCATGTGGTAAGAGGTAGCTGGATCTAGAGTGTGTGATTACTAAATTAGTCCACTGATTGGTTTGGCATGGTTTTGCTGGGATCAAGGATGTGATGCTAGGATTAAGGGTATTAGGATTAAGGGGGGAGTACTGCCCCGTCTAAAGCCAGGTAGCCTGGATAAGATATAAGATATAGGAAGAAGCTTGGTAGCCCTCTTGCTTGCATCCCTTGCTTACCTGGCTGCTTTCTGCCTGTCTGCCATGCCACCCTGCCTCAGACCCAGCTGACTGTGGACTGAAACCTCTACAAACTGTGAGCCAAATAAACCTTTCTTCCCCTAACTTTGGGTGTCTGGTATTTTGTTTCAGCAATGAGAGAAAAGTAACTAAGACATTTGTTTAAATGAGTTTTTCTTTCTTTCTTTCTTTTCTTTTCTTTCTCTCCTTTCTTTCTTTCTTTTTTTTTTACCAGTTTTTACTTCTGTGTCTTCTGAAATTCCTATAGTTCTGTATTATTCTCTTGATGGTTTCTCGTATATTGTTTAGGGCTCTCCTCATTTATTTTTATTCTTTTTCTCCCGGTTCTTCTCTGACTGTATAATTTCAAATGATCTTTTTTTTTTTTTGGTGCGTGTTCACATATTCTTTCTTCTGCTTTTCAGGTCAGTTGTTGACATTCTCCATCATGTTTTTCATTTCATTCATTGTGTTTTTTACCTCCAGAATTCCTCAGTACTTATTTTTTGGCTTGAGATTATATTCCTCAGAACTTCTGTATGGGTTTCCACATATTTGGTTTCCTCTTGGTGAAATTTGACTTTTTTAGAATGAATATGTTCTGTAGATCCCTTACAGACTGATAAGGTGCTGAAAACCTCTCCATGGGGAAAGCTGAATAATTCACCTTTGTGTACCATCTTTAAATCTCCCAGAGTTGGGGTGTCTGCCTGTGTTTATGACCTAAAAGATTTTGCCTTTTCATATAAATTTTAATATCAGTTAGTTGATACTAAAACAATTAGTTGGTATTTTGAGAGGAACTGTATTGAATCTGTACATCAAGTTGGGCATAAATGACAGCGGTATTAAGTATCAAATCTTCCTATACCAGAACCCATTTGTTTGTGGAATATTTACTGCCAATGTAAGATAGAGGCTTTGAAATGAAGGCAGAGTATTTGTGAAATTCACAATAACACATCCAGAGTCTGTACAATGCCTTTGACAGCTAAGGTTTGCCTCAGGTTAATGTTTTGGTAGCTGAAGCTTCATTCTATTTTACATCCTTTCTGTATAATTGTTCATTGACTGACAAAAAGAAAAATGTCTTAAAAAACAGTGTAGGGGCTAGGGATTTAGCTCAGTGTTAGAGTGTTACCCTGAATTTGATCCCCAGCACCAAAACAAAACAAAACAAAACAAAAAACAAAAAAACAGTATAGGACACTTGGGAAATACAAGTCTTACCATCAGAAATGTCTCTGCACTTACTAAGCTTGCCAGAGGTGAACGAATTTGTTTTTGGAGTCACATTCTCCTTTGCACATATCTGTGGGATACACTGGTTTTGGGTAATATAAGAAAGCATTTATGGAATGGGGAAAGAACATACATGAACTGTAGACACACACAGCCTGGAACATGTGTCAGCACACTCAACTTACATTGTTATGTCTGCCCAAGGTGGATGGTTTGGTTGCTGAAGTCACATTCTCCCTTTAGTTTATCTGTATGGTGGCCTTTGCCTGAAAATAAAAAGGCTGGCTTAGAGATCAGTAAAGAAACTTTGTAAAATGCATGTTATTGCACCATGGGAAATATTGTTGCATTGTCCAATCAAGGCATTTTTTTTCCCCACAGTCAAACATTTGTTGTTGGAATAACATTCTCCTTTTCATGATGTGTATTGGACCATTTATTCTAATATAAGAGAAGCTTCAGAATAGTGAAAAAGCATTAGTGAAATGCATGCTACCAAATCCTGGGACATGTTGTGTACTTTTCATTTAGCATAGTAAATGGACAGTCCTCATCAAATGAATGCCTTTGTTGATGGTGTCATATTCTCCTTTCCAATCTATCTGTATAATGGCCCATTGTCTGAAAATAAAGAGAGTGTATTAGAAATCGGTATAGAGGATTTGTAAAATGCATGCTATCACACCATGGCAACATGTCTTCACGCTCCATCCAATGTAGTAAATTAGCCAGAAGTTAATGATTTTGTTGCTGGGTCACATTTCCTTTTAAGTCTAACTTTGGAATGGACTACTTACTGCCAAAATAAGACTGACTTTGGAATGAGGAAGCACATTTGTGAAATGCAGACTTCCACAGCTATGGACATGTGTATGCACGCACAATTCAACATACTGTTTTGCCCCAGGTCGACATTTTTTTTGATGACACAACATTCTCTTTTTCAGCCTACATACACAATGGCCTATTGGCTGAAAATAAAAGAGTTTCTTAAAAATCAGTAAGTGCATTTGTGAGTTCCGTCCTATGTCTATACACTATAGCCCGTCCATATGATGGCCCACTGGCTGACAATAGAGTGTTTTAAAAATTAATAAACAGCCTTCATGAAATGCATTCTATCAATATGGGTAGTGTATCTGCACAGTCTGTTGAAAGAAATGGGTTTAGCAGTGGCCACTGATTGTGCTGTTGGACTCATACTCTTCTATCCAGCCTGTCTGTGTAATTGACTACTGCCAGTATGAGAGATTTGCTTTAGAATGGAGAAAGAGCATTTGCAAAATGCAGACTGCTACATCTTAGGACATGTGTCTGCACACTTTATCCAACATATTAAGTGTTCATTAGACAAATGGTTTAGTTACTGCTGCAATATTCTCATTTTCAGCCTGTCTGTATAATGTCTCATTGGCTGAAAACTAAGGGACTGGTTTAGAAACCAGTAATGAAACAAGAAATGAGGTGTGTGATGTACATGTACCAAGGCCACGAGAGGAATGCAATCATTATGTATGCAAATATGTACTAATAAAAAATAAAAATTAAAGAAAAAGAGCATTTGGGGAATGTTTCCTATGAGAACAAGGATAATGGTTTTGCCTGCTCCATTCAAAATAATATGTTTGCCTGAGATCAGTGATTGTGATGGTAGAATCACAGTTTCCTTTCAAGCCCGTTTATGTAATGGATTTCTCATTGCCAATACAGTGGTACCACGGTTCATGAATGCTTTTGTTTGGGAAGCATTTGGCAAAATTTTCTTTTTGTTTGTGAACTCTGCATTGGGTGACAAATGTGACCATGGCCATCTTTCCCACAAAAACATGGACATGGCCATCTTTTCCAGAATCATGCAACGAATTAAGTTTGTGAACCGAGGTACTGCTATATAAGAGAATGAGGAAATAGCATTCGTGTGATGCAGACTGCTGCAGCAAGGCATGTGTCTGCACACTCCAGACAACATATTACACTTACCCTGGTTAATGGTTTGGTTGATGCAGGAAATTCTTTTCAGCCTATCTACATAATGATCCTTCGGCCAACAGCAAAGAGAGGCTCTTAAACATCACTATAATCCTCTAATGCATGCTCACTTGGCTTTGGAGATGTCTCTTCACACCCCCTCAAGGTACTAAGTTTTCCAGAAGACAATGGATGTGTTATTGAAGCCACACTCTTCTTTTCAGCCAACGTGTGTAATGGGATATTTACTGACAAATTAAGAAAGTGGCTTTAGAATGAGGAAAGAGGAGTCGTGAGATGCAGACTTCTCCAGCCTGGGCCATGTGCCTGCCCACTTCGTCATGATTATGTTTGCACTGAGGGAGTGGCATATGGGGTAGTTCAGTTCTCAGTGCCTTTGCTCTGGGTCTTGGGGTACACCACAAACATGTGCAGCTGGCCATGATCCTAGGCCTGTGTCAGTTCATACATAGGTTTTGGGCACACCCTGAGTCAAGGTCCCTTCTGCCTGACATCTCAGCCACTGTCTCCCGCGCCCTGGCCCCTGTTTACCGGTCCTTTTGTTGGGAAGATGGGTTTCCTCAGAGTTTGAGCTACTGATGCTGTGCGTGCAGTTATCAGTGACAAGGCCTGCCTTGAGGAGAAGCCAGGAGAGACAAGAGCAAGGAGGAAATAATGAGAGTGCCCTTATGTTCTTTCCACAGTAGAGATAAATTTCCTTTCCCCTAACCCTCCTCTCAGCATCAATCATGACACTAAAAACATTTAAATTATATCACATTCTTTTGTCATGGCCTTTGGGGAATATAGTAAAGAACAATGCTGGTTTAGCAGAACTGTTTCAGTCATAGAGAGCACAAGTTCTTTATCTCAAAGTAGGCAGGTGAGTGTTTGTTTAAAATCCCAGCCGGGCATGATGGCACACCTCTGGAACTAATTGGGAGGCTGAGGAAGGCGGATCACTTGATCCCAGAAGTAAGAGGCTAGCTTGAGCCACACAGCGGACCCTGTCTCTTATTTAAAAAATTAAAAAGCAAAAGCTGGAATCTAGAGTCCCTGTGAAGTTTGTAAGCCTCGTACATGTGCTGTCATATCCCTGTCACTAACGGGTGGTAGATGGCTGGGCACGGAGTAGACGATAAGTACATTTGTTAAATGTTCAACCAAGCAACTTTGGCATCACAGCCATTTAAAGTGTGGCTATAACAAATTACATTTCTGAGGTTTAAAAATTCATTCATGAGCTAATATTACATTATGCAAGTGTCTCTAGTTTTCACAATAGAAACCGGGATGTCTTGTGACTGGGTAGCTGCAGGAAAGGGCTGAGAGTGAGGACTCAGCAACGATGCCATGACTTGGCTCTGCTTTTTCCCTTCTTAGTCCAAGGCCTCAGGTTACTCACATTTGGAATGCAGATCCAACCGGCGGGGAGTCTTGGAAGGTAACTCTGGTACACTTTGAGCCGTATTTCTATTTTCTTCCAGATCGCTAATTAAGTCATCCAGAGAAGAGCTAGTAGAACTTAAGGCTTTTTGATGCAGGTTCAGGAAACAAACTAAACTAAAAAATCAGCAATGTTTTTGTTAGATACTGTTCCTCTGAAATCTATTTTAGTTGGCCTTTTGTTTATTCATTTGTACACATTGCTTAGTGCCTATTTTGTGAGAACCAATGTGTAATGCCCCCTGAGGGACCTGCTGAAAGAATTCTGGTCATTGTGCCACTCACCATTCCTCCTCCAGCGAACACTGTCCTGGAAGTTAAAACATATAATACTGGCCTGGGGGAGCTTATCACATGCAGGGCCCTGGGTTCAATCCCCAGCCCTGGAACAAAAAAGACAAAACCAAATCATACAACCCCTAGTAAGATCCTGAGTGCCCAGAGGTGGCTAATCCTTCCTCCGTCATTACCGTCCATCCTTCACTTTACCCTTTTCATCTGCCTGCACCATCATCTCAGGCACCTCCTCCCTGGCAAGCTGGTGACAGGCCGCATGATGCTCAGCACACTCTCCCCTGCCCCCAGATGTGCAGAGGGTGAGAAGTGTCTACTCGATCCTGTCAAGCCAGTTAGAAGCCTTCTGATCATTTTTAACCAGGGTCAAATTGTGAACTGGCCAGTCTTACACGATACGCACTCAAGATGGAAACTGTCATTTTGAGCAAACAGTCTATGTACCACGGAAGGAAAAGCAGAACTAAATGTAGAGAGAATCTGAATAGAATCTACATCAGCTTCTAAGAGAGCTGGAGAGAAACTCCTGCTTCATTCCTAAAGGTGTCTCAGCCCTCGTGAGGCTGGCTGTACTTCTGTCCTTGGAATCCACGAGAATCCTAGATTCTCTATGGGGAAACTTCCTTTACTGCCACCTTGCATAGGCATTTGGGTATTTAATTTGCTTCTCCCATCCCCATGATTTGCCTTGTCTCTCCTTTCCTCCCCTTCCCTCCCTTTCCCTCCCTTCTGTCTCCCCTCCTCCCCTTCTCTCCTCTCACTTCTCCTTCCTTTTTTTCCTATTTGTAGTGTTGAGGGTCAAACCCAGGGCCTTGCCCATGCTGGGCTAGTGCTCTACCCCTGAGCTCTATCCCCAGACCTGTCCACCATTTTAATCAAGGAGCATTTTCTTCTTTTTTTCTTTTTAACCAAGAACATGTATTCGTACATTGTATACATAATGATCACATTCAACATGGTTATTTTGTACCTGTATTCAAGGAGCATTTTCTTGCTTAAATAAGAGTAAACTAGGACAAGGGAATGTAGCTCAATGGTAAAGCACTTTCCTTGATTTGATGCCCGGGACTGCAAAAGGAAAACAAACAAAACAGAATGAAATACAATCCAAACAGAGGTGTAAATAACGATGAGAAAGAAGACTCTTTCAGCAAATGTTTTGACTGTTTAATTAAAAAGACAAGCATATTTATTTTTTATTTTATGCTTTCTCCTTTTTTTTTTCTTTTTCCTTGTCAGTACTGGAATTGAACCCAGGGCCTCGTATGTTTGAGCATGCACTCTGCCACTGAGCTACACCCTTAACCCCAATTTATGTCCTTTCTAAATTATTCTCATATTTCCCCTTCATCTTTCTTCCTTCTCCATTTGTAAGAATAAAATTTTAAAATAAGCGTCCTGAAAATTTTAACTATTTTATTTCTAACTGGTGCTTTTAAGGAATTTACTCAGAATATCTAATTGTCATGTTGGAGACAGATTTCTTTGGTCAAAAATGCTTGCAGGAAAGAAAGCAACATGAGATAATTGTGGCATTGTGCTCAGTTTGTTTTTTTAAAAGATCAATTTGATCATGCCAGCTCAACTCCTCAGTCTATGTGGTTAACTATTGCAGGAGGAGTCTTCACAGATTAGCTAAACTCTCCCTTCAAAAAACATGGAATTGAAGGAACTTTAATTCATTTCACTCTCCTTGGGGTGTTAGGCATTCAAGGTGCCCAACCATGAAGTTCCTACGACACTAAATTTGTATTATGTGTGTGTACTATGTCCAAGGTTGTTTTCCTAGTGCCCTAGCCAAGGATTAGAGATAAGTTTTACTTTTTCTTCAAAAACTAATTTTAGCTCTTTTCCCTGTGTTAAGGACATTTTTCCTGTTCAGGAACTCTCTCTAAAGTGGCAGTGTCTATGACTCTTCCCCCTAGAAGCAATGGAGACATATTTAGCATCTTCGTCTTAACCAGTCTAATCTTACACTGAATTTTTATTTTCCATTTTGCTCTATGTTCTGCAAACTTCCCACCCCTTTATTCTTCTCAAATTCTCATACATCTCAATTGCAAAGGACTGAAATCATTTCCTCTGCTCCCCTCACCTTCTTGCCCAGGATTCTCAGCTGCCTCCTGTGGCTGATAGTGACTTCCAGAGAGCTGTCTTCTCCTATTGGCCTCTTGCTGGCCTGGAATTCCACCTAGACATCTGAGACAAGAACACATCCTTCCAGGTCACACCCTCAGGGACTCGCTTGCCTCTCAGGACCAGGATTCACCCCTCAACAGCACATTTAGCTAGGAATTCATTAACGGATTAATCCATGGATGTGGAGAGCATCCCAAGGGTCCAGTCACCTTCCAAAAGCCCTCTAAACAATGAACAATTCATCTCGTAAGTTCCCTGTTGAATTCTTGTTCACCTTCTGGGGGACATTTAGACCTAAACCATATCATCATCAGAACTCCTGAAATTTCCTTTTACTTGTTAAGTGTTAAGCCTGGCTGACTCAAACCAAAGAGTTTAATTAGGGCTGGGGGTACGGCTCTGTGGCAGAGCGCTCACCGGCCATGCTCAAGGCCACAGGCTCGTCCCCAGCACTGAAAAAGAGTTTTATTGATGCCAGTGGATTCTGACCCTGGTTGCATATTAGAGTCACTTGGGAAGCCTTAAACAGTACTCATGCCTAAGTCCTAGTTCTAGAGATTTTGACTCACTTGTTTGGGGTGAGATCAAGTTCAGGCACTGCTGATAAAAAGAACATCTCCCAGGGCATTCTAATGCACTCCTCAATTTGACAGCACTTCTGTAAGCCATAGTGGCAAGACCTGTCACACAGGACAAGGAGAGATGAAAGATGAGGGCAGAGTCAGGCAGGAATAATCTGACTCCTTCTGAGAATTGACTCGTGGCAGAGGGGTGGGGAACGAATGAGTGTGTTACAGGACAATCCCGAGCCCTGAAGGGCGGCCATGAATTCTGTCGTGCCGAGCACAGTGCTGCCCACGTACTGGTTTAGGAAGGTCTAAGGAGTGTATCCACCATGATGGGCAGAAGATGAAGCCCTCTCGGCCCCTACCTTGACATGAGACCATCACCCTTTAATGTGAGGCAGCAGAGGCAGCTGAGTGTTCCTGGGACTGAGGGCAAAGCAGAAGGAGTGAGAGAGTGGTCGGCTGGATCGGCCTGGCATTGAAATGGGAGACTGCTGATTGCAGGGACGTCTTGCAGGAGATTCTAGCTGGAACCTCTGAGTGGCATCATGAGACTCAAAACACAAAGAGGAACAAAGCTCTCTCAGTGGGCAGCTGCTCATTCATAGGAAACCAGAACTTAGAGGGTGACTTTTGTCTGAAATTACCTGCTCCCCTGAGCGAACACCTCTTGCACTCACAGAAGAGTGAGATAGCCCTTCTTGGTAGCTGGAACTGTGAGTAGTATTAATGTGCACCCCAAATTAACTGAGGACAATATGAAGTATTTTACACAGAAGATAGTGAGTTACTTTGAATTTTTACAGTTGTATTTAATAGGAGCAGAAGAACAAGTTAAGAATAGATATAGATAATAAGAAACACTATATATCTTTATGTCTGGGGTGTGTATGCAAATTTTTGACATGACACAACTTCAAGGATGAATTCAAATATTGACCAAGTATATCTACTTTCTCAGTACCATTTCATATAAAGTAGCCTTTTGTACAATGGACTGGGACTCAGTAATAAAGAAACCACCAACACATGCTATATACAAAAATGATAAAAGAAGTCAGATTCAGAAGAGTACATGCTGCATTGACCCATTACCATGAATCTGAGGAGCAGGCAAAATAATCTATGATGATAAAAAGCAGGATTTTGGTAATTTCTAGGGGAGTGTTGCTGGCTAAAAGGCACGGAAGAACTTTCTGGGTGATGGGTAAGTTCTGCATCTTCATCTGGGTGGTAGCTATATAGATATACACACAGGTAAAATGTCTTTGAGCTCTCTCTCCCTTAAGAGATGGGTGTTTATTGTATGTAAATCATAATTCAACAAGCACTGACAGAAAAGGTAGGAGATAATTGAAAAAAATAGTCCTAACCATTTTTTACCTAAAGACTTCAGTTAAATTGTCAGAGTGTAAAGCCAAATGTAGAAAAATGAATGGGGCCGGATAAAAATATTTGTGGTGTTTGAATTCATTCAAAGTTGGTCTAATCAGGCCCTCGGAGAGTAGAGACAAGACCACAGAAGGTTTAGACACGAGTAATCAAGAAAATGTGTTTTTACCAAAAAGGCTTTGGGCCTCCTTTGACAGCTTCCTTCTCTCCCTCGGAAACTTTTAGATGCCATTATGTTACCACAGCATTTTCCCAAAACTGTCCTCCTGGAATTGATTTGTTTAAAGACACACTGGCTCCTTTAAAATAAAATGTAGCTTCAACACATCCTAATGGCATTTTTGTAACAAAGATTGGTGATATAAGTGGCCATAAAAATGCTAGGTCTTGACATCAAAAGATCTGAGTACAGCTGTCTCCCACCTGGATGATATTTGGAAAGCTGCAGATCTTTGAGAACCTTTGTTTCTTCATTTGCAAAAAGGAGATATTAACAATTTCTTTACCTAATGTACAGTGAAGGTTAATTAGACCATACACAGGTACTTAACATACGATAGGCTATTACCAAATGTGTACTTGTTATTATTGTTATTCCTACAGGCCTGCAAAAGCCATCTTCTCGAATATCACCCCATCAGTAACGGAATGTAGTTTGCAAATTTCCCTCTTTGGGGATTCTATTATTTCTTCTCCCAATTAAATGCTGTCTCCTGTTCTCTCCACCCAGAAGTAATCCAGGTTGCTTTTTCCTAAGATATGAGGTTATAGCCACTATCAGGATGAATTATATTCTGCCTTTGGTCTCTCTCGTTACTCGATAAGGTCTTGAAGGAAGATTCCCTTTACTCTCCACTGTGCATCTGCAGAGGACCAGCCCAAGGATTTACAGAAGTAAGCACCTAATGTTAGTTCAATTGAAGGATTTAAAAACAAATACAAATATTTCAGCAGAGAGAAGATATTTAATTAACATATTTACAATGATTTACACAGAAACTGCTATTTATCAGATCATATTCCTTACTAATTACCTGAGAACCATCCTCGAGTTCAGGAAGAACATAATCACTTTATGGGAGAAGATGACAGTCTCTGGGATCTGAAGAGATTTCGGTTGATACTAACCCCATGTATCGGTTATTTAATGATGTGTAACAAATCTCCCCAAAGTTTGTGGTTTAAAACAATAATATTCACTTATCTCTCTCAGAAAATGAGAGTCAAGCATTTGGGAAGCTTGGCTGGGTTGTTCTGCCTTGGGCTCCCGCAGGAGACCAGAGAGAGGTGTCAGCTGTGTGGGGCTTCGGTCGTCTGAGGGCTTGGCTGAGAGGCTCCCCTCCCAAGGTGCTCATGGTCGCCCAAATAGTGGTGGCTGTTGGTGGGAGACCTCAGATCTTCTCCATTTGGGCCATTCCCCAGAGCCACACGAGTGTCTTCAAGGCATGGGGACTGACTTCCTAGAGGGACCTGTTCAGGAGCCCAGGCAGAATTGTCAATGCTTTAATGAGGTAGCATTGGAAGTCCTACAATGTCCTCTCTGCCGTATTCTTCTCAGTCACACAAGCCTTCCCTGATTCGTATGAAAACAGACTGTCAAGGGCATGACTATCATGAGAAGAGGGAGCACTCGGGAGGTGAGTACCACAGCCTGGCACCAGAAATCAGGCTTTTCTGCGGATGGTGAGCTGTACTGCCTCTGACCTGCACAAGACTCTGGGCCGTGAGACTGGGGAGAGTGTGTGCCCTCTGGAGAGGTGTAAGTGGCTGGAGGCCTGCTTTGAAAGGCCAGCTTCAGAGGGCCTTTTTGACTAGAATAAGGGACTAGAAACAGAAAACCCAAAAGAAAACATTAGAAAATATCCTCCTAGGGAGAAATCTTCCTAAGCAGTGGTTTCTTTTTCTGTTTGTTCAGTTATATCTCCAAAGTCAGAACAGTGCCTGGCATATGACTAACAGTCAAAAAATATATATGGGCAAAATGAATGAATGAATTTAATATCTGTCTAATAACTGAGCTGGAGTCCAACTTACTATAAACAAACTAACATCATCATCATCATCATCATCATCATTATTATTATTATTATTATCTTGGTACTCAGGGCCTTGTGCTTGCTAGGCAAGCACTCTACCACTGAACTAAATCCCCAACCACTAAAATTTTTTTTTTAAATATGAGGGGGATCTCACTATGTTGCTCAGGTTGGCCTCAAACTGATGATCTTCCTGCCTCTGTAATGGGAATAAACAGTCATGCTCAACCGTGCTGATTTAGGAATCTTGGTCTATTATGTAGATATACATATGATGACATACTATTGTTAATGTTGAGAAAAAGTTATTTTGGTAGTTAGATGAGTGCTACTTAAAATTCTTGCTTAAATATCCAAATAATTCTGCTTCATGAGATGTTTTAAATAGGACATTTCCTTGTGAAACAACTTTCATTTTTATTTGCATAGCATCATTGTGAATGAAAACAGGGAAACTGTGACTATTGGAAACATTAATTCTGGGATTATAGTTTTTGGTGTTTTGATTATAACACTATAGTAAGAGGTAAAAGATTATTCTTATTACACCATGGCAGGCACACTATAAGAAATGGTTGTGGTGAAAATGCAAGAACAATAATAAATCCAGTTACTCTATGTTGATGACTATAGGAAAACAAAGTCTTCCTTTGGTCTCAATGCTATCAGTTAATGTCTTTCATTTGAATATCTGTAGCCACAAAAATAGAATGTATGAAAATTTTGAAGGCAAATTTAAGGTCTGAAATTGAAGGTGTTCTTCATAATGAGAACTGGCTGAATACGATTACCTGCCACCCTCTTGATCTCCCACTGGTTTGCCATCAGTGATTATTATGAAGGTGACTTTGCTCCTAAAGCAGAAGTTGTCTGAAACAGGCTGAAATAAGCCCCAGCTCCATCCCAGAAAGTGAGTAAACAGCCATAAGCAAAAGCAAATAGTTAATCCTTCTCCCAGCAAGAAAGAGTAACATATGGTCTAGTGGAGTTTCAGCATGCAAATTTTGATGGAAGTTGACAATTATCACTTCCATATGTGAGAAACACGCAACTTTTACAAACTTGGCATTGGCTGTGAAGGTTCTGGACGTAATTACAAGAACAGGCTAGGAAGCCCCGGGGACACCTCCTCAGACAATGCAGGGAGACTGTCTTCCTTAACTTACCAGAGTGCACGGGTACAAAGCAGAGGGTACCCTTTAAAGCAGAAGGTGAAACAACTCACGGAGTTGCAAGCTAGACTGTTGATCTTAGAAAGGCCAAATGCAAACACAGATGGTTGTGAAAAGGCTGCCTCTGACTCTAGGTGGCCTCACAATGATTTCTTTTAAAGGAAACCCTTTCAGCCTTGGGCAAGCTTCACGGCTGAGTTTCCAGAAATGCAGACATTTGCCTGGGGCTATTTTGAAAACCAACCCCAAATTATATCCCTATAAAGGAAAGGGAGTCCCTCCTTTAGCAATTTTCACCTTAAATTTTTACTTGAAGGGCTGGCAGTAGTACACAGTGGTACAATGGTAGAATGTATGGGCCTCAGGTTCAATCCTCAGCACGAAAAAAAAATTGTCAATCGACGAGTTGTCAGAGGAGTCCCTCGGTTGTGAGGAAGCAAATGAGTTGCTAGCAACACTCACTGGACATGTTTAGCTGGATTCTTGCGCCACGAGTACGCAGAGAGTGTAGGATCTTGGCAAAAGTATGAGCATGGAAGAAAGGACATTTAGGTCAGCGTCCTGAGATAGGAGGTTATGAGGCGGCAAAAGCTGGCCAGGGAAGTAGGAATGACCTGTTCATTACAAGACCCCAGAGGCAGGTGCACAACTCTTCACAGAGCCCTGCAGGTGGACTGCTCATGAGGATTTGAGTAGGTTTTCAATAGCATGGGCTTGACCTGACGTCAGCCTGCAGGGTGGGATTGCAGCACCTCTCAGGACCCGGATGTAGAAGGTCTGGCGGGTTTCCTTGAGATTTGGACTGTATATAAGAAGAAAAGCAGCCATGAGGAGTGAGGCTATCATAGCTTTCCATGATAGCTCAGGTTGCCTTTCCCAGACGCAGTGTGTGCTTTTGTCTTTGCTCTCCCCTCTTTCTCTGTTTACTTGGACCAGCCTTGCTCTGCAGAGCCAGTTTCTGTCGCACTTGTCATTTTTGCTTTCTTGAATTAACTTTGCAACTGCTTTCTGCTTATTTTGTTCAATTCTTTGTTCCAGGTGTGAAGAACCTGAAACCCAACTCCAGAAGGAGATGCGAGCAATCCAGAACCCAGTAATGTTTAGCTGGCAAGCCACTTTTTAGAATGAGCTACCTGATAATAGTCCTACTGTTGTGGTGGGTGATGGGGTCCTGGGTTTCTGGGTTTTCAGGTTCTTGTGCATGACGGACAACGAATTAGACCTGGCACGTGACATTAAGGAAATTGCAGCTAAGTTTAATGAAGTTTACAGAACAAAGTTATGCTCACAGCAAGCAGGCTCATGCTGGCAGAAAGGAAAATGGCACAAGCACTGAATACTTAAGATTTGAGAATTTAAAATGTTGTACCAGGCCCAGGGCACCTCCCATTGTGTCTTTCAGAGCATGATAGACAATGTGCTTGACAGGTGCTGAGTCATAATAGTGATCTAGTATGAATGTCCTTTCTCAGGAGTCACTCTGTTATAACTGGATGCATGAGACGCAGTCCATATGTATGAATCTTTAATGATTTCCAAGTGAAGAAAGGTTATTGTAGGTCACACAGGCAAGTCTAGCATGCATACATGCTGGTTTGGATTTTGAATATTTCCAGGGATCTTTGTTATTCTTATTTCTGCCTGTAAGTAGTGGGCATAGGACAAGGTGTTGGCCTTAGGGCACTGGCTAGATTTAGATGAATGGAGGGCAGTGGTTTCGTAGCCCCTAATTTTTCTGTCTGTATTACTGCTGGTCTCACTAATTTGCAGATTTGGGCTTTGCAACTTACTGTGTCTGTGTCCTCATTTCCTTTCTCATTGAAAGAAGATTACAATGCTAATTCTGAGTTTTTATTTTCCAGCTCCAATATTTGTCAAATGTGGACAAATCACATTTGAATGTTTCCTCATCTATAAAATGGAAGTAGAAATGACATATAGACCAGATGGTAGAATTCTAGTGTACGTGAAAATGTTTCATAAAGTGTACAACAAGGCACATATGCTGATTTCATCTTGTCAGTACAGCATCATGATGGTCAACACACTGACATGTTGGTGGTCCTCTGAGGCTGGGATCACTTTGTTCTTCCTGTAGGAAAATCCACTGACTGTGTTTCACCCTTACATCAAAAGATTTGTGCTCAGTAAAATACAAAACACAAAGATGGTCTGTAAGGAACCCAAGTATGGAGTAACAATAACTTCAGATGATTAGAAGGGTTTTTATATTATAGTCAATGTTTATGCATGTACAGAATCGATTTCTGTAATCCAGTAGCTTGCTTCTGAAAAGTAGCTTGCCAACTAAATGTTACCAGATTTTGGATTGCTCACCTCCCCTTCTGCAGCTGGATTCCTGGTTCTTCTCACTTTGAACAAAGAATTGGATGAAACAAGTAAAAAGAGGTGACAAAGTTTATTTAAAAAGGGAGAAATGGAGATTGGGAGAGAAACTGGCTCTGCAGAGTGAACTTGGGTCAAACAAAGAGAAAAAGAGGGTAAAAGCAAAAATAAAAGTACATACCTTGCCTAGGAGAAGTGGTATGGGATATCACGGAAAGGTGTAATAGCAAAGTCTTGGTGGCCTCAGACTCTTGGGTCCTTTTATGCTGTCTAAATCTCGAGGAAACCTGTGAGAGCTTCTACATCTGGGTCCTGAGAGGCGGTGCTGGGATCTCAAGCCTCCCGCTGACATCAGGTCTAGGCCATTCCCTTGAGAAGTTGGCATGCAGGGCTATGGGAACTGTTCTGTTCATCTGTCTGGGATCTTGTAATTAATAGGTCCCGCCTACTTGCCCAGACGGCTTTTGCCATGTCCTACTCTCCTACCTCACTTCTATTTCACTGGAGCTGTGACTGTTTCTGACTTAACTAACCTGCCCTCTCCCCAAAGCTCAGCAGAAACCAAATTATTCCTTTTTTTTCCTTCTAATTATTATTTTTTGCAGTGCTAGGATTTGAAACCAGGGCATCATACTTGCTGGGCTAACATGCTATCATTGAGCCATATCATCATCTCCCTCCCTTAGATTTTTATTTGTGAAAATTTGATCCAAAAATTAGAATATATATGCGGACATTCTCAACCAGAGTGTAACATAACTTTGGCAATAAACACAGAGAAACTGAGTTCTCTACTATTTGGAACAGGGGAGAGAAAATGACCATTTTAAAAGCCAGTGATTTCTTAATGTTACTGGCCGCTTAGGTTCATACACTTAGGCTCATTTCCTTGCTGCAGACCAAGTCAAAGAAGGCCATTCATTTAGGCAAAAAAGATTTATTCAAAGCTAGTTTCTAGGAAGTGGAGATGCCTTTTGCCTCAAATCCCTATCTCACTGTGTACAGGTGTATTGGTGTCTTTTACAGCAATAAACAGTTGGGGAGGAAATTCGATAAGTCATAGACAAGTTCAGGCTTGTTCCATCCCTTCCCTGGCTAGCCAGCACCTCTCTTTCTCTTACTTAAGGGAATTAAATTGTGGCAGCACCTGAATATTCTGTCCTTTCATCTGGGCCTGGGAGAGATGGGGGTAGCCAGTTATGCCTGAGGCCTGAGGAAGTTTGGAGAAGCCACTTGTCTCTAAGGGGGAAAAAAAAATCTAACTTTTAATGTTCCATTTTGTAGTGCTGGTTACAATGACACTGCAGCATCATTTATAACAAATGTAACATTTTTAGTTTTAAAATATATTTCTTACCCCTTTCCCCTTAGATTTTGAAAACTAGACTTTGTTTTTTAGAGTTTTATGTTCATAGCAAAATCCAGCAGTAAGTACAGTACAAAGACTTCACATATACTTTCTCACGTTCATTTTCGCAAATATACATGTCAACATTTCCCACTGGAGTGGTGCATTGGTTACAGCTGATGAATCTGTGCTGACATGACATTATCCTCTAAGTCCTTTTTGGTTTTTTTGGGGGGATGGAGCAGGGGTTTGCCTTCAGTCTGCCAAGGGCTAGCATTATAGGCATCTAACTTCCCAAAGTGCATACTTTAGATTGGGGTCCACTCTTGGCGTTGTGGATCTGTGTAGTACAGCTGGAATGCTGGGGCTGAGAAAATCACTCTCCTCCCCAATCTGAGTTTGGACAGCATCCTAGGGCCATTCCTCCTGCCATTGTCCTAAGAGAGGTAGAGAATCACGTAACAAAACCCCAGGAAATCTTTGATGCTCTGAGTGAGGACACATGCTTGTTTGATCTCCTGACCTGACCTTCAGTCGCCTTTACCCTACTCAAACCTTATTAAGAGTTCATGAATATGCACTACACCTCATGAATATAATTAATATCAGAGTGAATTCTGGGACAGGCATGCATGTTGAGAGCCCCTAGGATGACTCAACACCCTGTCAATCATTCCTGTCAATGTTACTTAGAGACTCAATGGGAGGCACCTAGCCTGAGGTGCATAGACTTTAAATTCTGAAAGCCTGCTGTTGTATTGTGCAGTGCAGTGTGCAGTGCTTTTTGCTTTCCTGTCATCCTGACACCACTTTTCTCTTTGTGCTGTATTTTGTTGTCATGGACTTGTCCTGAGCACATTTTCCCATGATCTTCACTAAATGTAGCTGCTTTTCACTTGCCACCAAGTATACACTTGCAGCATGTTATGGCTTGTGTTTAGATTAGATGTCCCCCCAGAGCCTCATGCAGTCATAGGTGGGGCTTTTTCAGAGGTGGCTGGATCCAGAGTGTGTGATTGATTCATGGTGCAGTTCTGGGATTAAGGGAGTGTGATTATTAAATCAGTCCACTGGTTGGTTTGGTACTGCCCCAATCTCAGTAGCCTAGATAAGAGTACAAAAGGGGCAGAAAAAAAAAGCTGTTAAAGGCCCTCTCTTGCTTTGCTGCCTTCTGCCCACCATGAACTGTTTTTCCTTTGCAATGCCTCTCTGGTACACCACCCTGCCTTGGAGCCAGCCAATTATGGACTGAAACCTCTACAAACTGTGAGCTAAATAAATCTTTCCTCCTTTAACTTTGGGTGTTGGGTATTTTGTCTCAGCAATGAGAAAAGTAACTAAGACACAGCACATTCCTTGTTGTACACAACAGTCTGGAATTAATCTGCTGAATTCATCTCATGCTAACACATGGCCTCGAGTAAATGTATACTGACACTTATCTACCATTATAGTATTACACAGAATAATTACACTGCCCTAAAAATCCTCTGTGTTCTACCTATTCATCCTTTTCTCCTTGCTAACCTTGATAACCACTTGTATTTTTCAGTCTTCATGGTTTTGTCTTTTCCAGAATGTCAAATAGTTGGAATCATATAGTATGTCATCTTTTAAGACTGATTTCTTTCCATTAGTAATATGAATTTACGCTTCTACCACATCTTTCCATGGCCTGATAGTTAATTTCTTTTTATTGTTGAATAATATTTTATTCTCTGGATGTAAAACAACAAATGTAATTTTTATACCATCTCTGAATATTTGAGTTTATTGATGTTAAGTGACAATAACATCCATGATAATTTATCTGAGTTTTCAAATATGCAGAGGAGATCTTTGGAGCAAGGCTTGAGCTTGCAGGTCAGGTGCTTCCCTGCGCGGATCTGCTCTGGCTCCGCCCCCTCCCGGGGAAGACAGCTCGGGACTCCATCTTTGGAGCGAGGCTTGAGCTTGCAGGTCAGGTGCTTCCTTGTGTGGATCTGCGCTGGCTCCGCCCCCTCCCGGGGAAGACAGCTCCGGACTCCATCATGGGCAGGAGACTTGCGCTTGCAGGTCAGGGTGCTTCTCAGCGCGGATCTGCTCTGGCTTGGCCCGCGTACTGGCAGGGTGAATGTCAAATAGGGTGGGAAACACCTTGCACTGAAAGCACTGTTACCTCTCTCCCTCAGTGTCTTTTTTTTTTTTTCCTTTTCCCATTTCTCTTCTGATACAAGCCATCACTATCTGGTAAGTTTCTCCTTATTTTCTCTTTCTCTTATTCATCCTGATACCTGTCCAATACATTCTCTTGTCTACATATTCTTTCTTGTTTTTGTTGTTTTGATTTTTACTTTTATTTACTCCTGCTTGGCTCATATCTTTCCTTCCTTAAGCAAATGCTGTTTTTCCTTTTCTTCTTGTTTTCTCTCTCCTTTTCCTCTTTCACATGAGTAAATATTGTATAGAATCTACATAGTTTGACCCACTACTATCACCTTTCACTGTTTGTAAACTAACTACTCAAGTTTCCCAAAGCATAAGTAATATCCTATTGTAAGTTTTATATCTATTAGAACTTTCCTCATTACCTCTATACCTTTTCCGATCCCTCATTATCCCTGCTACAAGCAGGGGGGAAAAATCGCTCTACTAACAAAATACCCACTACATGCAAATTCCTGGTTTATATTGGATTCTGCTTTATGACGGTGTAGACCTTGCTCTTAAAGATACAAAGTTAATTTCTACCACAGTTGGTCAATTTCATGAATGTAATTGATGCTATTGTTAATGTACTAGGGTAACGAGTGTGCCATACAGGCTATAACCAGTTGTACATTCTCATAAGGTAATACTATAATTATCTGAGGTAATAATCATTAACATAATCCAGGGTCTTGAGACAACCATGAGAGCCAAGAATCACATATGCCTAGAAGACACTGAACAAACAGAATTCTCCTAAAAAGTATTGATATTTGTCTTCAAGCAACCTCCCATAATCAAAATATAAAAATCAGCACTGAAACTAAAAGGGGGGAAATACATATAGATAC